>CAUYRT010020595.1:0-30856 GCA_963574885.1 Lepilemur ruficaudatus
TGGAATTTAACACCCCAACCTTACAGGGAAGATGGCTGCAGGGGAGTGGAAGTCTTTCTCTGTGGGAGGACTTCCATGTTTTGCTCTAAAGACTTACGGATATTTTATAATGTGCATGTGTTTATGCCCTTCGTAGATGTGGTGTTTTTTTTTTTTTTTAGACAGAGTCTCACTCTGTTGCCTGGGCTAGACTGAGTGCCGTGGCGTCAACCTGGCTCACAGTGACCTCAAACTCCTGGGCTCAAGCAATCCTTCTGCCTCAGCCTCCCAAGTAGCTGGACTACAGGCATGCGCCACCATGCCAGGCTAATTTTTTCTATATATTTTTAGTTGTCCAATGAATTTCTTTCTATTTTTAGTAGAGACGGGGTCTCGCTCTTGCTCAGGCTGGTCTCAAACTCCTGACCTTGAGTGATCCTCCTGCCTCGGCCTCCCAGAGTGCTAGGCTTATAGGAGTGAGCCACCTCACTCGGCCGAGTGTAAGTTTATTGCTTTTCTGTGTAACTAGGGTTGGAAAGCAAATAACTGCTCAATCCAGGCAAGTGGTGTAGATTATTTTATATTCAGTGCCTGGGAATTCACTGTCTCTTAGCAGTTGCATGCTCTTGCACAGCTAAGAGGACTGATCATTTCATGTTTGTTTTTTTTTTTTTTTGAGATGGAGTCTCACTTTGTTGCCCGGGCTGGAATGCCCTGGTGTCAACCTAGCTCACAGCAACCTCAAATTCCTGGGCTTAAACAATCCTTCTGCCTCAGCCTCCCGAGTAGCTGGGACTACAGGCATGCACTACCATGCCTGGCTAAACTTGTCTATATATATTTTTAGTTGTCCAGCTAATTTCTTTCTATTTTTAGCAGAGACAGGGTCTCGCTCTTGCTCAGGCTGGTCTTGAACTCCTGAGCTCAGACGATCCACCTGCCTTGGCCTCCCAGAGTGCTAGGATTACAGGTGTGAGCCAGTACGCCCAGCCTCTATCAAGCAGTTTCTTGCATGTTGCTATGTAATTGTTCTCATGTTTGCAAGTATTCCCACTTTAACTGTGTAACAAAGCTCCTTGATGGCAGGGACTGTGTCTTCTCCCAATGCAAATAATAGGACATTTACTAAATGTGTGACCTTGGGTAAATCATTTAACAATTTTGAGCTACAGTTTCCTCATTTGTTACATGGGGATAAGATGCCTGCATCACAAAGATGTTGAGACAATCAAATGAGACAATGCGTTGAGAGGGCTTTATAAACTATAAAACATTTCACAGAAGTTAGGCATTATTAATTTTTTAAAGATGGTGACAGAATGTATAAATGAAAGAGTGTGCTAAAATTCCATGAATGAACTTACAGTATAGCAGTATTAGTTATATCCCTACTCATACAAACAAATTCACTAATGATCAAATTCAAGTTTTAATGAACCCCTAAGGCACTCACACCGAACTGAATGTTTCAGATCTGAGCTTGGTTCTGGCTCTGCCTATGATTATGTGATCTAACACTTCAACCTTTGATAGTTCATGGCTTTTTCCAGCTTTAAACACTTGATACACAAGTGAAAATTTGCGTATGTTAGTCCTGTCTTTGGACCTGTTTTGTTGTCTGAGAAACAGGAAATGCTAACTTACTCAAACCCCTTTGATAGAACTTTGTAGAATGGATGTTCAAAGAAATATTAACACTACAAAAAAAATCTCTTGGGGGGGGGAAGATTTCTTGGGGAAAGCTGCATATTATATAGCCTGCATACTTCAATACTAACAAAACATATTACCATATTAAATGCTCTGAGAAGTAAAGAAACCAGTTTAGCTTGATTGTAACAAGTGTTTCCCAAACTTATTTGGACATAGCATAGTTTTCTCAGATAGCATCTCCTGAGCATCCTATAAAACTGATTTTCTGAGACTCACAGTTTGGACTGCCAACAGGAATATTCTTAGCTATTAGAGGTAGTGTAGGCAAAAGGAAAAGTACAGTCTTAGGAGATGTTCTCTGCTGGTTTTTATGCCTGTTGTGCTTTGTAGCTTTAGTCAATGGAGACTTTAAAAAATTGTTTTTTCTCACGCCTGTAATCCTAGCACTCTGGGAGGCTGAGGCGGGTGGATCGCTCAAGGTCAGGAGTTCGAAACCAGCCTGAGCAAGAGCGAGACCCCGTCTCTACTAAAAATAGAAAGAAATTAATTGGACAATTAAAAATATATAGAAAAAATTAGCCGGGCATGGTGGTGCGTGCCTGTAGTCCCAGCTACTTGGGAGGCTGAGGCAGGAGGATTGCTTGAGCCCAGGAGTTTGAGGTTGCTGTGAGCTGGGCTGATGCCATGGCACTCTAGCCAGGGCAACAGAGTGAGACTCTGGCTCAAAAAAAAAAAAAAATTGTTTCTTAATTACAGTTATTGGTTATCAAGTCTCTAAGATAATGAATTAAATTTCTGTGCCTCTCAGACTATAGCTTAGCTTTAGCCTCTTTTTCTCCCTAATAAAAATATGGAATGGCAATCAAGATAGTTAAGATACTTAAGATGCTAATTATCAACTCAAAACAAAAAGCCTAAAGCTCTGATGTCAAGGATCTATTTGAAAACATATGAAATTATGTCAGGCTAATACCTACATCATATCTCTGCCAAGGTGAAGATTACGTCATGATTCTCTTTAGTTCTACTTCCAATAGATCTAGTGATCACTAGGTAACCTGAGGTAAATGAATTCCCTAAAGGCTAAACTGAGACATGTAGATGTTATTTTAAAATGATCTTTTTTCCTTTTAATTCTTAACAGCTACTATAATCATTTAAGAAATTTGGTTGTTTTGTGTTTTCTTCAGAGTAGGTCACAAAGAACCTATATTAGTTTTGCAGCAGCAATAGGCCCTATAATGAAGGCATTTCCTGAGCTGAGTGACTTTTGGTGGATGAAACCAGTAATCATGGAATAGGATCCAAGGCTCAGGTCCCACTTTTCATAATGAAGTTCCCCATTAACCAGGGTCATATCATCTTGTTCCTACTCTGCATAGGAAGGAAGGGGAATTGTGGAAGAATTAGTCACTCATTGTTTTGTGCTCCTACACCACTTTGTACTTTTTTGCTTCAGCACTTATCACGTTATTATAGCTAATTATTTAATAGCTTTTATCCTTCTTTATAACTGGATATTCTCCTTCGGGGTAATAATCTTGTTTTATTCTATTTTGTAAATAACCCAATACCTAGAGTATCTACCACCCATTATTTATGTAAATTTAGTGAATGAAAAGAGCAGACATTCGGATGGTTGCACTATTTGAATCTTTGAAAGAAGATTCAATAGTAAGGGACACACAGTCAAATAGTAAGGGACACACAGTCAAATGCCCCAACTAGCTGGATGACCTAGTCTTCTGTTTCCATAAGTCTATAAATGACCCCCTACCCTATGCAAAATTTAAAACCACAAGGATCAGATGGCTTGGCGCACCTCTACTATACTACTCAATTACATGTACTGTGATTGCAATAACAAACGTGTGGAAACCAAAACTACATTGTGCCTGCCTGTGGTGTTTAGCTATACACTTATGCACACTCTTGGGCTTGTTCTTGGTGCCTGTTCAGAGCCCCTTTGCTTGGCCTCGAAAGAGAATATAGGGACAGATTCTGAAATTAATCTTTTCAATGCCGATTGTCTAAATCCCAGACTCTAGCTCCTCTAAACAGATTCTTGACCAGTCGACAGAGGTGAGTGCCTCACACATGCAGGACACTGGCTCCACAGATGCACAGATACTAAGAGATGCTAGAAATGGTTCCGGCCCTGAGGAGGCTGGGAGTCTGTCTGTCTTTGAAAACAGGAGTATTTAACAGAAACATTAGACGGGCGGCGTGACTGACCATAGCCGCACAGAGGCAGGTAGGCAGCTGAGCAGGTCAGAAACCCAACTGATCAGAAATTGACTTGGGCTGTGCGTCGGGTGGGCATCGGCTGGGCAGAGAACCCTCATTTGCTCCCGAGGTTACCCCGGGCCAGGCGCGGGCGGCGCATCCTGCTCCCGACACCCCCTCCCGCCCTCCGCCACGGCCTCCCAGGAGGCTGAGCGACCGCGTTAGTTATCCCGAGGTTCCGACGTTTCCCGCAGCCGGTGGCTCTAAAATAGCCTTTTGGAACAAAACTTGGATCGGAAAGGAGGAAAAGGGGAAAGTGGTGTTAAGTCCTCCAGGTGGAGTAGTGAGTTGCACAATGGAGAGCGGCCTGAGAGTCCCGGCCCAGGCATAGAGCAAAAAGCCGCGCGCTTGGGGTTCCCCCTCGGCGCCCGCGTTCGGCCTCCTCCGGGAGACTTTCGGCTCTTTCCGTCAGTTCCAGCTCAGGTCCTCCACTCCCGGCACGCGCTATCCCCACCACACCTGGTCGCCGGACTTTTTCTGGGCATGGGCCGTTCTGCTCACGGACACGAACTCGTGTCCCATTTGTTAACCCTCTTCCATTTGGTTTGTCCCCGACCCACTCCTCCTGCCCCTTCCCTTCGTCGGTAATTCCCAATCTCCGGTGACGCCCGAGCTCCCACCACTCCGGGGCGCGAGCCGGAGGGCAGTGCGAGACGCGAGAGACCAGGGCCCGAGAGGAGCCGTCACCCGACCGACCGGAGCCCGCCCCTCACTCCGCGCCTCTTCACTCGACGGTCTCCAGAGCGCGGGCTGCCTCGCGCTCGGGCCGTGCTCGCGCGCCCGTTGGCTACAGCGGCCTCGAGCTCGGCGCTCCGGGTTCACGCCGGCGCGAGCACGCGCCCTGCGCGCTGGCTGGCTGACGCGCACGCGCCCGAGAGGGCTCCGGGGCGGGGCGAGCAGCTCGAGCCCCGGCGAGGGTCGGTGTGGATCTGCAAACACTTCGGCCCCCCCAGCCGCGGCTGTGATCCCCTGCCTGCCACTCGGCCCCGGAGGGAAGCCGGGAAGGCGGCGGTGGGGGCGGGGCGGTGTCCGGCTCTGAGAGAGCTGGGGGAGGAGCGCGGCGGCGGCGGCGACGGCGGCGGCTCGAGAAGAGGAGGAGAAGGAGGCGGAGGATCTCCTTTCGTCTTCTCAGACCCCGGAGCGTCTGGGACGTAGAGCCCGGAACTGAGGGGACGCGGCGACTGCGGGGCCCGCTTTAGGTGAGGCTGAGGGTGCTGGGTGGAGGGGTCAGCTGGGGCTCAGAGGGGCACAGAGGTGCAGAGATCGGATTCGAGGGAGGGAAAAGGGGGTGGGGGCAGTTGTTGGGGGCTGGGGGACGGAAAAGAGGGGGACGTGAGACCTTTGGGACCCGGGAGTGCCCAGAGGGTGGAAGGTTTCTGGGGTCGGCGCGGCCGGCGAGGCACACGGGTCCAAGTTGGGAGTTTCCAAAGGGATAGGCCGGGGAAACAATGGAGTGAGGGGGCACTCTGTGTGAGCGTGTGGGGTATTGGATTTTAAGAAACAGCAAGCGAGATGGAAAGGAATGAAAGAATGGATCATTTGGGATGAGAAGTACAATGAATTGGGAATGCAGTGGGGATGCATAAGGTCGTCTGCTTGAGTGTCCGAGGTCCCTAGGATTTGGGGGCAATAATGGGATTTGAAAATAAGGGACAGGAGGGCATTCTTGGAAACGGAATGGGAAATTAGGCAGAGACTTACAATAGATGTGGTTAGGGCTTGAATTAAAGCAGAAAGAGATCCAGTCAGAGAGTATAGGGTGGGTGGACTAGAGTGGTATCTTTCTCCTCATTCATCCAAGATGATTGGGTTCTTTTAAAAAGTGGTTCTTGCTCAATCTTATCCCTCTGCTAAGGACTACAGGTCATTCTTTTAATAATTCGAGTATCATTTATAGTCCATTTTATTGATAACGCATGCCTGTAAAATTTATTTCCCCTCTGTTCAGGTTGCTTTATGTAGTTTACCTGTGGTTAACGAAGCAGGAGAGGATAGATCACCAAGAATATCTTGCTTTGAGTTAGGTCAGTGATAATGCAGAGTTCTGGGTGTTTGGGGGAGAATCAAGAGCTTGTATGTTTGCTTTTAGTTGGACCAAAAGGTAATGCATAGCCTTGATTAAATCTAAGTTATCTGTACTTTGTTAGAATTGCAATTTCTCACTGAGAAATGTGCTGGTACCATCTGCTGCTGGTTTTATGCTTGTAGGAGAGAGTTGGGGTTCTGCCTCAAGAAATTATTTCTTGATGCCGACTTCAAATTATCAGGCTGTCTCGTATCTTCCAGTTTGAATTAAGGTGATTTGAGAATATTGTGAGAAAGTATTTCTGGAGTTAGGATCTTTGCATTTCCTTAATACTTGGATTTCCAGACCAAATTTGGAATGGTACTAGATAGAAAAATGCTGATTGTGAAATTGTAGTTACCATTCTGTGTTCATGTATAGTCCATGTTAAGCTTCTTATTTGTTTGACATTAAGTTTTGCTGACTCATGTAAGATTTTTGGACATTCATCAGTTTATATTTCTCTTGGATGGTAGCATTAGGCTACTTTATAAAGGTCCACAAATAATGACCTAAATTGTCACTTTTCTTATATGTTATGAAAACCGAACAAAGCAATGAGTGCAGTGTCCTCATTAGTGATAATGTGGCTCTTTATTGACCTCTTTCAGTGTGCTAAGATTTTTTTGCATGTATTATCTCATTTAATCCTCACAATTATTTCCTCCTTTGTAAATTAAGAGGTTAAATAATTTACTAAAGTCACACACCTAGTGAATAACAAAGCTGGATTCAGACCCAGCTCTATTGGATACCTTCTTTAAATCATCACTGCCCCATGGCTTGTTCTTGCTCCATCGCCATATTGGTTGTAGTAAAGCAGCATGAACTGGTTGAAACTTGGGTCTGATATGGTAACAGTGATTTAGAGGACAGTTGGGTTACTGGGCTACATGTGTAGAGTTTATGGAAGGTTCACTGCTTCTGTGATTTAAAAAGCTTCTGGGGTCCTGGTAATCGGGTTAAAAACATCTTCTTGCTAAGTGTTTGTTCTGTGAGCACATTTAATTTTCTGTTCAGGTGTGTGCTGCTGCAGTACTGTGCATACGTGGCACTTTTACTTGTAGAAGTCAAGATAGCCAGTTGTGGGGCTCAAACCAATTAACTCTGGAAAACAATTGGAAACTGCTCAGTGCTCAAGTGCCCTCCAAGCACCTGTTGAGCCCACGGTTGGTACTAGCATTACCTCTAAATATAGATAGAATCTTCTTAGAAACCCGGAGTGAAAAAACTAGAACTGAGGGAAGCAGCTGGGGCCTGAGGGAGGAGCCACAAGTTACAGGGCTGCCAAAACATCAGCATAGCCCCTGGAGGCTAATCAGGCTACAGACCCTAGTGAATGGCGGGAGAGGAGGGAATTTTCATTTGTTGAGCATTTTTGTATGCTTTATATGTATGTGTGCTTTATACGTATTACCTTATAAGATAGTTGTTAGTATTATCTTCATTTTTCAGATGAGGCTCAGAGAATTAAATAACTTGCACAGTCAATAATAATAGCAATGAAGGAAGTTTGTGTATACTAGTTTTTAAATTGCTGCTTGCAGTTTCCCATTGTAGGGCGACCATATTAAAGCTGGGGACTAAAAGTCGCTCAGATCTACCTTGCCTCTCTGTTAGAAGTGAAACTGATTATTTCAGTCTTGTTACTTTTATTGGAAACTGGAAGGAATGCTTGTATTTCTCTGATTTAATTGTTAGGAACTAAAGTCCATTCATTACTTTAGCAAATGATCTCCTATAGACTGTAATTCACCTTTCTTGGTTGCTTAGTGTATATCTGCAATGACATGAAAATAGCACATCCATCACTTCTAATCTGAGGTCTTCAATTTCAAGGTACATCATCTAGACTCGAGGATGACAGTGAAGCCTGCCTATTACAAACTTTTCCACTTTTCTTGTTATGTTTTTGCCACAAATGTTTGACTGTTGTTCTTGCTTGGTTCCTTTTTTTTTTACGTTTTTTTAGAGATGGGGTCTTATCCCGTTGCCCAGGCTAGCCTCAAACTCCTAGGCTCACGTATCCCCACACCTCAGCCTCCCCAGTAGCTGGAACTACAGGTGCATGCTACAGCACTTGGCTAACTTGGTTACTTTTTTAAAAATTAATATTATTATAAAATGCATATAACAGAAAATTTACCATTTTAACTATTTTTAAGTATACAGGTCAGTGATGTTAAGTACATTCACTTTGCTGTACAACCAACATAACCATCCATCTGGAGAACTTTTTTATCTTCCCAGACTGAAATTCTGTACCTAATCAACAATAACTCTTCATTTCTCCTTCCCTGCCCAGCCACTGGCAACTACCATTCTATATTCTGTCTCCATGAATTTGACTACCCTAGTCACCTCATATATAAGTGGAATCATATAACATTTACTAATTTGTATCTGGCTTATGTTACTTGGCATGTCTTCAAGATTCCTCAGTGTTGTAGCCTGTGTCAGAATTTCCTTTTTAAGGCTGAATACTATGCCATTGTATGTATACACCATAGTTTATTTATCCATTCATCTTTAGTGGACATTTGGGTTGCTTCCACCTTTGACTATTGTGAATAATGCTGCTGTGAACATTTGTGGTACAAATACCTGTTCAAGTCCCTGCTCTCTCTCAGTTCTTTTGGGTATATACACAGAAGTGGAATTGTTGGATCATATGGTAATTCTGTGTTTAGTTTTTTGAGGAAACTTGGCTACTTTTATTTTTATTTATTTATTTATTTATTTTTTGAGACAGAGAGTCTCACTCTGTTGCTCGGGCTAGAGTGAGTGTCGTGGCATCAACCTAGCTCACAGCAACCTCAAACTCCTAGGCTCAAGCGATCCTTCTGCCTCAGCCTCCCAAGTAGCTGGGACTACAGGCATGCACCACCATGCCTGGCTAATTTTTTCTATATATTTTTAGTTGGCCAATTAATTTCTTTCTATTTTTAGTAGAGATGGGATCTCGCTCTTGCTCAGGCTGGTTTTGAACTCCTGAACTTGAGCGATCCACCCACCTCGGCCTCCCAGAGTGCTAGGATTACAAGCGTGGGCCACTGCACTGGCCTTGATTCTATCCTTTGATAACAGTAATCCACTTCTAAGAACGTGTCCCAAAGAAATAATGTGGTCTCCAATTTATGACCAGGAATATTGGCTATGGGAAAAAATACGTAGCTTTCTTTTTTTTCCCTTCACTTGGTGGGGGCAGGGGAGGGAACTAGGTCACTTTATTTATTAATGTGAAAAATTAGAAAATAACTAGTGCCCAACAAAAGAGAACAATTAAATAAGTTATATTATACATATACAATAGGTTATTGTATAGCTTTGAAGTGACATTGGAAAATGTCCATGTTAAGTGAAAACAAGTAAGACACAAACATATCTTAAAAATATGAAGCTATCATTTTTAACTATTCACAAACTTCATGTAACAGAGAGAGAAAACTGGAAAAACACATAGAAGTGCTAATACTCTGTATCTCTGACAGATGGGGAATGGGGATGATTAAACTTAATCTTTATCTTCTTTTCAGTGTTCTATATATTTACAAATATTCTACAGCAAGATTGCATTTTATTTTTATTTCAAAATATTAATTAAGGGGGTACAAGTGTGTTTGTTACAAGGATATCTTGTATTATGCTTAAGTCAGGGCTTTTGGTGTGCCCATCACCAGAATAGTGTGCATTGTACCCAATAGGTAAGTTTTTATCCCATACTCACCCTCCCGCCTTTTTCATGTCCTTTATATCAGCAGCCACTACCTTTTTGGCACCAGGGACTGGTTTCATGGAAGATAATTTCCCCACAGATGGGGGAGCGGAGGTGGAGCTCAGGCGGTGATGCAAGCGATGGGGAGCAGCTGTAAATACTGATGAAACTTCACTGGATTGCCTGCTGCTCACCTCCTGCTGTGTGGCCCGGGTTCCTAAGTTTCATGGAAGACTATTTATCCCAAGGATTGGGGCAGGGACAGAGCTGTGCATCCCAGGGGTTAGAAATTGCAGCTTTATATCACTTTGTGCCCATGTATACCCATTTCTTAGCTCCCATTTATTAGTGAGAACATATGGTGTTTGTTTTTCCATTCCTGAGATACTTCCCTTAGGATAGTAGTCTCCAGTTCCTTCCATGTTGCTTCAAATGATATTACTTCATTACTTTTTATGACTGAGTAGTACTTCATGGAATACATATACCACATTTTCTTTATCCACTCATGAATTGAAGGACACTTAGGTTGATTCCACATCTTTGCAAATATGAACTGTGCTGCAATAAACATTTGAGTGCAGGTGTTTTTCTGATAAAATGACTTCATTTGCTTTAAGAAGATACCCAGTAGTGGGATTGCTGGAACTAATGGTAGGTCTACATTTACTTCTTTGAGGAATCTCCATACTGTTTTCCATAGAAGTTGTACTAGTTTGCAGTCCCACCAACAATATATAAGTGTTCCTTTCTCTCTACATCCAGGCCAGCACCAACATCACTAATCATCAGGGAAACACAAATTAAAATTACAATGAAATAGCACCTTACCCCATCAGAATGGCCATTATTAAAAGGTCAAAAATCACATTTTCTTTAGAACCATTAAAAATAAACCCAAAATTATCATTTTATAAAAGGCAATCGCTTAAGAAATTAAACTTATTTTTTCTCTTTCTCTCTTGTTTAAAAATGTTTAAATATTTCTTAGTGGATTAAGAATTTCATCTCAATTTGCAATTGGGACTTAACATGCCCTTGATTTCTGGAAACTGTACTTTTAGCATGTGATCAGGGGTTGGAGACTGAAGTTTGGCATAAATACTGCATATAAGTCACAGCTGTGAGACTTCACAGTCATCCAGGTCCTCCCAGCCACCATAGTGTATGTTTCTCCTCACATAGCAAAGACTATAGTCAGCAAACTCAATGGACGTATTTGTTTCCACATGCATTTCAATAGTCTAAATTTTGAAAAAATTCAGGAATTTCTTTTTGAAGAAAGAAAAAATGGTGCAATTTTCCCCACTGGTAATTGTTAAGATAGTATTTTCCTCTTAAGCAAAACTTTCTGAAAATATAAATCTACCAGATGTCACAATTTTGTTATAGGAACTCCTTTAAGAAAAAAGTTTTAGAAAACGGTGACTACTAATCTTTCCATTTTTGGAGACAATTTCATAAGAACTTGGGGGAGCTGGTACGGCCAAACAAGAACCATGAGCAAAAGTGAAGAAAGAGCATGACTTGGTGCAAGCAGCATGCCAGCACCAGAAACCACACAGCAATTCCCTTCTCCCTCCTGAGCTTTGCACTTTCCTCATCATGTATTCTCAGCCCCCTCCTGTTCCATATATCCTCTGCACCAGCCCAGCGAGTAACCTCACATACCCACCTTCTCAATTCCTAATGCCTCAAAACCGACCAGGCACAGAGTCTTCAGCTAGCTTCTTTCAGCCTTCCAAGTGCCTGCTGCGGTGTGGGCTGCCTACCCAGGAAATCACAAGAAACCCTTTGTCTTCAGCCATATCTTCATTTATATCCATGGTCTTGATTGAGCCTTTTCCAGACCATTTCTAGGTTTTTGGCCTCCTTTTGTTAGTTATGCACCAATTAATTCACATAGCTAAAAGCAACACAAGAGCCACAAATTAAACGTCATCCTATGAGCTTCATTTTATTTCATTTTATTAAGCTTCTATTAAGAATTGCCTGTGTTACATATTCCAGAGACTCCTGGCTTTGGCTGAGGCAAAGTTCCAATAAACACATGGACTCTGTTACCAGCCTGGGAACACGATGGATAAATTTGCTCTCAACTTTAGCCCTGGCGGTGGTTGTGCCCTGGAGTCTGTTCATACACAGTCTAGGGAATTTGTGTAGCTTGGCTGACAATTTTGCCTCTCATAAAAAGCTGAGATGATTGTTTCCATGTATAGTATTACAACTGTAAGGACACAATGCAGTTTCCAAAACTTCATTTTTCTCATTTTCTAACATACTCTTGAATTAAACCATCATAGTTTATTGATCAGAATTTCTCTGCCAACTTATGTACAATTGTAACTATATATTGTTACACTAATAGAACCTAAATCCATAGTAAAGTCTCATTGGAACAAAAGAAGTTTTCCTCTTTGTGTGAATTTTACCTCGATAATAAGCCTCTGTGCACCAAATTGATTAGATTTCTTGTAAAAGAATAGCTGCCGTTGCAAATCCACAATAATAGATGGTTGACATGTGACACTAATAGCGGCCAATAAAACAGCTACAGGAAAATTTTCTCAAATGCTTTGTAAATTGATTATCTATAATACCCTATGATAAATTGACCCATAATGTCATATGATGGCTATTTATTTAGGCAGAAATTCAGCCTGGGGAATTTGAGAAACAAAATCCCAGCACTGCAATGATGATGGTAATACATTTCACAGCCTACTAGAATGGCAGATATCAGTGTGGTTTATTAAGCTGTGTCTTTGCTCATCTGCCCTAAAACAAGACATTTATTAATACTAGTTTGGTCAAGAGACAACCTATTCTGAGTATCAACTTGATGGGTTTTCTAGCAACACCTCAAATTGCAATCATCTCCCGGCCTCACCAAAAAAAAAAAAAAAAAAAAAATCAACTTCCTAACTTCCCTATTTCATTAATAGGACTAGCATTATCCCAGACTTCCAAGGTCAAAACGAGTTATCTTCAAGTTCTCCTTTTCAGTTAAGTTGCGATTTAATTATCACCAAGACCAGTTCATTCTTTCTTCTCGTCTCTTTCAAACATCCTCTGCTTTGTACTCCTACAATCCAATGACAATCCGTCATTATTTCCCATTCTCAGTACTGTACTGCTTCCCGGGCCTCTCTGCCACTGGCCTTCCTCTTCCATTCTGCCTCCTACACAAATGTTCTGTAAGTTCTGCTTTGAGGGGCCACTCCCCTAATCACAATGCTTCAATGAGTCTCTATTGCCAAGAACAGTAATTTTCCAATTGTTGTTCCACTATGACATATGTGTGTGCCATACAAATAGGAGCATAAGTAAGATAGAATCTGGCTCCAGCTCTCTGCTCCTGACATACTATCTTCCCTCTGTGCCTATAATCGCAATTAGTTCCTCCCCCTTGTGCATTGCTATTTTATTTTACTCACTTAGAATCCATAACCTGTTGCTGTATATTGACTATATTTATGTTTGTACTATAGGAGTTTTAGAAGATGACTTTCAATGATTCCCACTTGCTGATTTTCATGACCTTGTGTATTCCCTTCCCCCTGAGTGTGGGCTAGATCTAGTGACTTGCTTCTTCCCCACCCCCACTCAGGTATGTCTTTAGGAGTGACTTGCTTCTAATGACTAGAATACAACAAATATGAAGAGATGTCATTTCATGATTTTGTTTTAAAGGACTGTGACTTCCATCTTACCAGTATACTCTCTCTGTTGCCTTCTCAGCTTGCACACTGAAGAAATAAGATTCCATGTTGAAGAGAGCCACATGGCAAGGAACTGAGGGTAGCCTGAGGCTAAATACCAGCAAGGAACTGAAGCCTTCAATCCAACAGCCCTTGAGGAACTGAATTCTGCCAACACCCACGCGAGTGAGCTTGGAAGTGGGTCCTTCCTTCCCCAGGAAAGCCTTCTGATGAAACCACGGCTTTGGCCAACACCTTGATTCCAGCCTTGTGAGAACCCTGAAGCGTGGTACCCAGCTAAACAACGCCTGGATTCTGGACCCACAAAAACTTTGCGATAACTGTTTTTAAGCTGCTAACTTTTGGTGTAATTTGTTACACAGAAACAAATAAAAGACATATATCTTACCTCACCTGCTTAACTCTAGCCTCCCCAAGACACAAACTCTAAATGGTAAAACTAGATGTAAGCAAAGTGCCCAATGTAAATGCTAACAACCAATGAATGCTAATTGGCAGAGTGATTAGATAAATTACTTTACTGGGCCAATTTTTCCAATTGTTGCAGAGAGTAAATATCATTAAACTTTCTGTAAGAATATCCAATGGAAGAAAAGCATATGTCTTCCTGTTGTATCTTTTTTAATAGCAAAGAAACCTTTCCTAGAAGCACTCAACAGATTTCCTTTTGCATCTCAATGACCAAAATTGGGTCACGTAGTATGTCCTAAATTCAACTCTGATAAGAGGGCTTAGAATAACCATGATTGCTAGGAGAAAGGCTAAACACTTGAACAAAGCTGGGGTTTCACCAGCAAGGAAGAAGGGGGATGTCTATTTACATCCATAAAAAGATGACATAAAGTAGTGCATAATTAGTTGAAAAAATGTGCTTACATGGATTCAACAGAAGGGGCAAATATTGTCACCTAGAAGGATTTGAGATTATGATAAAAGGCTTACAAATTAGGATGAAAACCATTATCCATGTACAAAAGTTGGCTACTTTTCAATAATATTAAACTTTATAACAATAGTAACAGTGCCACCAGTTCTTTCTTTTAGTCAATCGGTTCTTATTCATGGAACAATATTATGGCCTTAGAATCATTTCTTAAACACTATATGAATGAATTTATAAAAATGCATAAGGTTATAATCAATTTTGATACTTATTTTTTTCTAGGATGCCTGAGTGACAGAAGAATTTCTTTCCCTTTGATTCCATATGCTCACAGTTTCCCAGACTTGTACCAGTTAAAATAAAAGAACAGAATGGGTGCCCAGAAACCTATGCTGCAGCTGAAAAGCTTCAGGAGAGGGAATACAGTCTGGGATCAGGTAAGTAGCCAAGTTTGCTCACTTGTCTAGTTGTCATAGTTAGAAGAAATAGGTAATGGTCGTTAAGGACATGAGATTTGGAACCAGACCTAGATTTGAATCTCAGCTCCACATCTTATTTAGAATGCTTGGTTTAATCTCTGTAAGCCAAAATCTCTCTACCTTTAATATGCAGGTCATCCAACCAACCTCATGGAGTTGTTGTGAAAGGTAAATGAGATAATGTCTGTGAAACACTTAATACAGCAGGAAACACTCAGTCATTGTTAGCTGTTGTTACTATTTAAGCTGTTGTAAGATACATTGCCTAACCATATGCCAGAACTGGTCTCTTCCAACTGTTGTCCAGGGCTGTGCCATAGGATAAGGTTGGGAGCTAAGTTTCTCCCATGCAGAGGGAGGGAGATGCAATAAGTTCCAAGAGAATTATCCCTCCACTTCATGCAGGGTTCCAACAGGCCACATTCCTGTCCTGCCAGCCAAGAAGCAGGGTCAGGAAGAAACCTAGACTCCTTGTTAAACCTGTATCATTATTAAACACGTTGCTCACATCTTTGCCTCTTCATCCTCCTCTAGAGGGCCCAGATCTTCCTTTTTACCTCACTGACTGACCAGCTTCACACTAGGGATTGCCCTTCCAGTGAAGGCTCTGTCTCTCCAAGCAGCTTCCACATTTTTGCCCCTGGATTCAAGAAACACAAATGTGCATCTGTCAGCCCATCCTCCTTATGGATTTGACATAGCTGAAAACGTAGCTGAAAACATAGCTGTTAAACATCTTTAACAGCTGAAAATAAACCCTGGAATATATTTCCTTCTGTGATTTCTTGAACTAAGTCAGTAATATCTTCATTGAACACTGAATAAGGCAAAGAGACAAAGAACTTGAAAAGGCATTTATTTCTTTAATTTTTATTCAGATTTACAACTGGGTTTTTGTAAGTGATGGATGTGTCCTGGTGAATCACCTTTACTCCACTTTAAAGGAATCTGAATTAATTCAAGGCCCTTTCTTGATTGCAAATTCAACCAGTTAAATTGTTTTTACCCATCATAATCATGGGGTTCTGATCTTAGAAACCTATTTAGCAGGCTGTAAGGAGGATTCAGCTCAAGCTTCAGGTTATTTGTGTGACATAATCCTCAAACAGGATATAAGGCAATATTTCCTGGTATACTTTTCCAATTTGTGTCCTATTCTATTTCTTTGTTCCAATAACCATTTCTCAATTAACTTTTAATAAAGCAATATTAGTATATTTGGGTATGAAAGATTCATTGGCATCTATTGTCTAAGATGAAAAGCAATTTTAATTGTAAATATAGAAGTTAAAATCATCATTTTGAGATTCTGTTACTTGAATAATTATTTTCCTTACCTTGTCAAATTGGATCAAAAAGCTTTAGCTTTTTTAGGCATCATGCACTGAATTAGTAGAATAACACATTTTAAAAGAATCATAATAGAAATATTAATTAACATATGAAAATTCTTTGAGAACCCTTTCATTAAGCATACTGAAAATTGAAAGTGAATAGTATAGCTTAACTCAGGTAAAATATGAACTGATACTTCAAACAGTCTTAAGTAGATAATAGGTGAGATTGTACACCAAGATTTTTTGAAAACTTGATAAAAGATATTTAGAAAGATTGACCTACAACCCAGATTATTGATCTACCATACATAGTATCTATCATTCAAGTATGAATAAAATAGATTTTGCAACATGGGTTGATGCAGACTTTAAATAACTGTCTGTTTGAAGCTGAACCAATCTTCCAAGTGTAAGAGCATAATTTTCTCTGAGGAAAAAAAAAATCTGACTCTCACTCTTCCTGGGAAGAAATTTATCATAGGATGGTAAATGAAAACTCAATGGGGCTTAGATTAGAATAAGGGAGTTCTACCCCTCTTCCTCCAGTTCTGGGAGTCAGTATGGTTAGGAATACCAAGGTCTGAAGACACCTGGAGCACTCCTGGTGAGAGGAGAGGAAGATAAAGGTGAAAGGTTGGCTTCTACCACAGATATCCAGGCTGGAGGCTGCCAGACAGGGAGTCTAAGCCTGTTTTCCCTTCTCCTGTCTTCACAACTTCAAGGCGTTGCGTAGTACAGCCTAACCTCTACTCCCCACTAGAGAAAAAAGAAGCAGGTTTACCTTACAGAGTTTGGATGAAGCTTTCTAAGAGAAGAGCAGTGCCATTTCCCCAACACATACACACACACACACACACACACACACACACACACAGAGCCAAAGTGACTGTAGCAGCCATGGTCCCCCACAGACGAGAAGCAGCAGCAATCAGGAAGAAAGACATGTCAAGTAATTCTAGGCAACCATTAGCAAACATACATGAGAATATACGATTTAACTGCTGTTTTGACTAATTTAAATAGAGGATTCAATTTAGTAAAGTTATGATTTAAATTTCTTTTTCTATTAAAACTGACCAATTGTTCACTTTAACTTATTTATTAACATGTTGATGTATGTCTCATGTAGATTCAGGTTGCAAACACCAAGAATTGTAAGGGGGAGAACCTCCTTAAACTTTAGTAATGTTCTTTATAGTTTTCAAGTGCTTCACACGTCAGGGAGAGATTTTTTTTTTCCTCCCTGAGCTTTTAACACTTTCTACTGCCACATCTCTTCTATCACTACTTGAGATAATTTTTTCAATGGTGAAATGACTATTCTTCAATTCCCAACAAGTCCATGACAAAGGTCACAAATCCGTATCCAAGGAAACTGTTCTTGTTGGAATTAACCGAAAGGTGTTTTATTCAAATTTTTCACATTTATTGCTCTATTTTCTCTCTCAACATAAAATGCATTTGAAGATACCAAAATAGAAATATTCAGCTTGTTATATTCCCATTTTATGATCTCAAAAACTCTACCAGGAAGCCAGAAGGAATTGGGACTCATCTTCAATCTTCTTAAATAGAACAACTGTCAGCCTAGAATTTTGTATCCTACAAAACTAAGTTTCACAATTGATGGAGAAATTAAGTCTTTTCCAGACAAGCAAACACTGAGAGAATTTGCCATGCTCAGACCTGCCCTGAACAAAACACTCAGAACTGAGTTATATATATGAACCAGTATAATAAATATCCACTGGTGTAAAATAATACCCCCCCAAAAAAAAACTAAACCTCGCAACTCTTATAAAACAATAGCACAAGAGGGAAAACAAAGCAATAAGGTACCACCCAACATGATGAACAGAATAGCATCCCACATATCAATACTAACACTTAACATAAATGGCCTGAATGCTCACCTCAAAAGACAGCAGCTTGCTGGATGAAAAAACACAACCCAGGTAACTGCTGTCTCCAGGAAATACATCTAAACCACAACGATGCACACAGTCCCAATGTGAAAAGATGAAAAAAAAAAAATATTCCACACAAATGGAAATCAAAAGAGAGCAAGCAGTTATAGCCATTCTCATATCAGATAGAATTGACTTTAAGCCAACAGAGATAAAGAAAGACAAGGAGAGTCATATAATGGTAAAGAGAGAAATTCAACAGGAAGACAAAACAATCCTAAATATATATGTACCTAACACAGGAGAGCCCAGATATATAAAGCAAATTTTGCTAGAGCTAAACAAAGAAATAAATGGCACCATTGTAATTTCTGGGAACCTCAACACCCCTCTGTCAGAGCTTGACAAATCATCACACCAGAAAATAAATAAAGAGGCAAGGGACCTAAACCAGACTCTAAATCAAATGGACCTAACAGACATTTTCAGAACATTTTACCCAAAAACTACTGAATATATATTCTTCTCAGCAGCACATGGGACATTCTCCAAGACTGATCATATCTTAGGCCACAAAACAAGTCCCAACAAATTCAAAAAAATTGAAATCATTCCATGTATCCTCTCAGACCACAGTAGAATAAAACTAGAAATTAATCACAAGAGAAACATTCAAACCTACACAAAGTCATGGAAATTAAACAACTGAACAATTACTGGGTCAAGAATGAAATTAAGATGGAGGCCAGGCATGGTGGCTCACACTTGTAATCCTAGCACTCTGGGAGGCCGAGGTGGGAGGGTCTCCCAAGATCAGGAGTTCAAAACCAGTCTGAGCAAGAGCAAGACCCGGTCTCTACTAAAAATAGAAAGAAATTAATTGGCCAACTAAAACTATATAGAAAAATTTAGGCAGGCATGGTGGTGCATGTCTGTAGTCCCAACTACTTGGTAGGCTGAGGCAGAAGGATTGCTTGAGCCCAGGAGTTTGAGGTTGCTGTGAGCTAGGCTGATGCCACAGCACTCTAGTCTGGGCAACAGAGTGAGACTTTGTCTCAAAAAAAATAAAAATAAAAAAACGGAAAAAAAAAAGAAATTAAGATGGAAATCAAGAGCTTCTTTGAACTGAATGACAAAGGGGACAGAAGCTATCAAAAATTATGGGACACAGCAAAAATATTCCTCAGAGGAAAATTCATAGACTTAAATGCCTATTTCAAAAAGAAAGAAAGATCACAAATTAACAACCTAATGTCACATCTCAAAGACCTAGAAAATGAAAGGCAAACCAAACCCAAAGCCAGCAGAAAAAAAAAAGAAATAGCAAAGATTAGAACAGAACTAAATGAATTGGAAAAAATAATACAAAGTATAAACAAAACAAAAAGTTGGTTCTTTGAAAAGATAAACAAATCGACTGACCTCTTGCTAAATTAACCAGGAACAGAAGAGAAAGGACCAAAATAAGCTCAATCAGAAATGAAAAAGGAGACATATAACTGATACTACAGAAATACAAGACATCGTCCATGAGTACTGTGAAAATCTCTATGCACATCAACTACAAAACAGAGGAAATGGACAAATTCCTGGAAACACACAACATCCCAAGACTAAATCAGGAAGAAATAGAACTCCTGAAAAGATCAACAATGAGCAGTGAGATTGAAGCAGTCATAAAAACAAAACAAACAAAAAAAAACCTTTCAATAAAAAGTCCCAGAACAGATGTATTCACAGCTGAATTCTACTAGACCTACAAAGAAGATCTGGTACCCATACTACAGAAATTATTCCATAATATTGAGAAGGAAAGAATTCTTCCCAGCTCATTCAATGAAGTCAGTATCACTTTGATACCAAAACCAGGAAAGAACACAACAAAAAAAGAAAAGTACAGACAATATCCCTTACGAATATAGACACAAAAGTCCTCAATAAAATACTAGCAAACTGAATTCAATAGCATATCAAAAAAAATAAATAAATAAATCCACCATGATCAAGTGGGCTTCATTCCAGGAATGCAAGAATGGTTCAACAAACATAAAACAATAGATGTGATTCACTACATAAACAGAAGCAAAAACAAAGACCACATGATCATCTCAATAGATGCAGAAAAAGCATTTAACAAAATTCAGCACCCTTTCATGATAAAAATCCCTCAATAAACTAGACACAGAGGGAACATCTGTCAAAATTATAAAAGCCATATATGACAAACCTACAGCCAACATCATGCTGAATGGGGAAAAGTTGAAAACATTTCCCTTAAGAACTGGAACAAGACAATGGTGTCCACCATCACATTCTATTCAACATAGTGCCGGGAGCCCTATAGAGCAATCAGTCAAGAGAAAGAAATAAAGGGTATCCAAATCAGGAAAGAGCAGATCATATTATTGTTTTTCACTGACAATATGATCTTGTATCTACAAAATGCCAAAGACTCCACCAAGAGATTCCTGGAATTGATAAATTACACAAAGTCTCAGGTTAAAAAATCAATATACATAAATCAGTAGCATTTCTATATACCAATAACAGTCACGCTCAAATTCAAATCAAAGACACAAAACAGTTTACAATAGGTACAAAGAAAATAAAATACCTAAAAATATACTTAACCAAGGAAGTGAAAAATCTCTACAAGAAGAACTAAAAAACAGTAAGGAAAAAAATCACAGAGGACACAAACAAATGGAAAAGCATATCATGCTCAAGGACTGATACAATCAAAATTGTTAAGATGTCCATACTATCCAAAGTGATTTTACAGATTCAACAGAATCCCAATCAAAATACCAATGTCAAACTTCACAGATCTAGTAAAAATGATTCTACACTTCATTTGGAACCAGAAAAGAGCCTGAATGGCCAAGGCAATCTTAAGCAAAAAAAAATGAAAATAAATCTGGAGGCATCACATTATCAGATTTCAAACTATACTACAAGGCTATAGTAACCAAAACAGCAGGGTATTAGTACAAAAACAGACATAGACCGATGGAACAGAACAGAAAACCCAGATATAAAACCATCTACCTACAGCCAACTGATCTTTGACAAAGCAGACAACTAATCATGAACACTTGGGAAAAGAAGCCTTATTCAATAAATGGTGCTGGGGAAAATTTGATAGCCACACATGTAGATCAATGAGACAGGACCCCTATCTCTTACCATTCACAAAAATTAATTCAAGATGGATAAAAGACTTAAATAAAAGGCATGAAACCATAAGAATTCTAGAGGGAAATACTCTAGGAAATACTCCTAGTAGGAAAAACTCTTTTAGATATCGGGCTAAGCAAAAATTTATGACTACGACCACAATGGCAATTACAACAACAACAAAAATAAGTAAATGGGATTTGATTAAACTCAAAAGCTTTTGCATGGCTAAGCAAATAATCAACAGAGCAAACAGACAACCTACAGAAAATATTTGTGATTTACACATCCGATAAACACTTAATATCCAAAATCTACAAAGACCTCCATCAAATCAGCAAGAAAAAAATCAAACAACTCCATTGAAAAGTGTGCAAAAGACATGAACAGAAGCTTCTCAAAAGAAGATACACAAACAGCCTATGAACATATAAAAAAACACTCAGTAACCCTAGTCCATCAGGGAAATGCAAATTAAAACCACAATGAGATGCCCCCTACCCCAGTTAAAATGGCTTTTCTTAAAATGTCCAAAAGCAATAGATGCTGGTATGGATGCAGAGAGAAAGGACGCTTATACACTGTTAGTGGAACTGCAAATTAGCATAACCTCTATGAAAAATAGTATGGAGATTCCTCAAAAAACTAAAAACAATCCAACTACTAGGTATCCACCCAAAGTAAAAGAAATCTTTTTATCAAAAAGACACCTGCACTTGAATGTTTATTGCAACACAATTCACAATTGCAAAGATGTGGAATCAACCCAAGTACCCATCAATTCAAGAGTAGATTAATAAAATGTGTTATATGTATACATGGAGTACTACTAAGCTGTAAAATGGATAAATTAATACCTTTTGCAACAATTTGGATGGAACTGATGACCATTCTCCATTCTCTCTCTTTCCATTCTTGAAGTATCACAACAATGGAAAAACAAACACCACATGTACTCTCTATTAAATTGGAACTAATCAGTGAGCCCACATGTGCACAGAGGGAAGTAAAACTCAATGGAAATCAAGCAGCATGGAGAGGGGAGCAAGGACGGGGCAAAAACCTACCTAATGGTATAATGAACACTACTTGGGTGATGAGCACACTCATTGTTTGACTGAAGCATTACAAAAATGATCCATATAACCAAAGACATTTGTATCCCCTTAATAGTTTGAAATGTACCCAAAAAACCTACTAGGGAAGAATTAGTGCTTCTTATAATTTATAACTAAACATAGTTTATTTTCATAAAATAAGTATATAGATTTCAGCTTGCTCATGAACCTAATTTAGATTAGTAAAAGCTTATAACAAATGTAAGAGATAGAAAGATGGAATTAACTATCTCACTTGGAAAGGTTGTACACATTGCATATATGCTTTATTTTATTTCTCATTATCTCCTAGCATATAAAGACTATATAGAAATGCATAGGCAAAATTGAATATAATGTAAGCCAAAGATTTTGATGAGAGAGTTTATTAATCCTCTGCATGTACACACATGGCTTAGTCTTCAAATCATGCTTATTTTAATATATACCCATATATTATATGTATTAATTATATATATAATTAATATATATGTATTTTAATACACATCGCAAAATAAAACCAAGTTACCCCTTGAAATATTGATGGGATTAGAATATGGAGCAATCCTATTCTGTATAGAAAAAAGTAAAACAGTCAATTGTTTAGATGTTTGGTACAAATAAGAGAAATGCCAACTAAGGAGTCATCTACTTTTAAATTGCTTCCTTTTTTCAGGTGCTGTGTTTTGCCACATTAATTGTTTGGTATTTCCTGTCTAGAAGGAACACCCATCGAATGAAGATCAAGTCTGTATGTTTTCCATGGGATCAGTTGCATTCCCAGCCCTCAGTAAATAATTCCTTAGGAATAATTTGCCAGGGAATGTCTCCTGCACGCCAGAAAAAGAGGCCTCACCAGAGACAAACCCTGCTGGCACCTTGATCTTGGACTTCCAGCTTCCAGAACTGTGAGGAAATTTCTGTCATTTATGCCACCTAGACAGTGGTACTTTGTTATGGCAGCCCGAGCAGACTAACACAGTTACCATATCATAAACAGATTTTACAAAATAAGGAGGTTTTTTGCCCAATATTTATTCCAAATTACGCTTATTCACTTAGAAACCAATGATTTTCGTGGCAGAAGAGGCTGTAGAGATCACGTTCTCAAATCCACTCATTTTACAAATGACGAAAGTTGAGATTTAAAATGAAAAGATTACAAGGGCAGATCAAATTGCTTTCTCTCACATCGCCAACGCTGCATGATCTGTTCATGGCGCTGGTTTCTCACCAGCTTTATTCTGACCTCTGTTGTAGCCTTTCTCCAGGACAACAAAACACATGATAAATTCTGTGAACAACTAAACTGTACAATCACCTCTACAATTAAAAAATAGCCAAACTAAATTTAAAAGGTAATAATGGACTAAAATGATTTGCATTAAATATAACATATTAAAGTTTCTCTTCAATATATAGAAAAGAGAAATGTATAAGACCAACAGTAAGATTTCCATCATTAAAGGAGAAAAAGATATCACAGATACTTCAAATGCAAACAGAAAGAGACATATGGGAAAATACTTCTCTAGGATAAATACTTGAAACGTAAGACAATTTCAAGAAATAATTTTATGCTGATAACAACGATTTTAGAATGCCTGGTATGATTTTATTGAAAATGATACCTTGAACCAAAGCTGGTGACATGAACTAAAGCAACACTTTCGTGGAAAACAAAACTCTAACATGTAGCAGAAGCCCTAAAGATGTTTATGTCACCTGAGTTAGATTTTTGTTCCTGAGAATTTCAAAAGAAGCAAAATGATAAAAGCATACAGAAGTTTATTGAAGAATTATTTGTTAAAATAAAAAAATAGAAACCTGCCTTCATCCTTAATATTACAAGAATAGTTAAGGAAATAATTATATATCAAAGTCATAAAATATTGTATGGTCACTAAACATTATAACTTTAAGGATTTTTTTAGAAACTCAGAAACAACATAGCATAATGGTTGAAAACCCAAGTGTTGAAATCAAATGAACCAAGTCAAGATTGAATTCTGTCTCTGTCACACACAAATTAGATGAACTAAATTTTCTCAACTGTAAAGTGGAAATAACAGGGTAACAGTGAATACCTGAACACTTACTGAGTGCAAGTAATGTTCTAAACTTATCACAGTCGACCCCCATTATTTGCAGATTTCATATTTGCAATCCTTCTACTCAATATTATTTTCTTTATAACCCCAAAATTAACGCTCTTATTGTTTTCAGGGATGATCCTGGACATGAGAATGTGAGGCACCGAGTGCCAGTTCCCAGCTAAGGTGGACTAACGAAGCTCACCTTGTTCCAGCTCTCCTACATAGGTACACAGAGGATGGAGATGCCAGGGGCAGTGCAGGCTAGTGCAAGAGCAAGCTCTGGCTCTGGGGCCAGTAGGATGGCTTTGAATCCCAACAGTGGTACCTGTTAGTGGAACAGCCTCAAGTCAAGTCAAGGTAAGTCAAGAGTTCTGAACCTGTTTTCCTTTTTGTAAAATAAAGAGAATATAATCTACCGAGATGAATCGATTTTGTTCCTGAACCATACTGGGGTCCACTCACCCAGCACAGCAAAGCCAGACACTGAAGCCTAAAGTTGCAGCAGGAGAAAGAGGCATTTTATAGCATGGTGCCATGCAAGGAGAGTAGGCAGCTAAGGCTTAAGGCCCAAACTCCCTGATGGCTTATAAACAAGGGTACATTTTAAAAGCAGGAGTACATTGCAAGAAAGCAGTAACTGCAGGCAAGATTATAAATCGATACATGGAGGTTATACATTAGCCTGGCCCAAAAAGATGGGATATCCTGAAGTGTAGGCCTGTGGGTCACAGGTGGATTTAGGAATTCTTGGATTAGTGGAAAGGAATATTAAGACGGGTGTGACTTTCTCCAGGATGTTCAGGGAGAAATTTATAACAAAGAACAGCTGTCAGAGTTCAATTCCTCAGTTCTCCCTTACCTGCATTTTCTATCTGGTGGGGGCTTCTGAAAAACAACTCAAGAATGTACGTTAAAATGTCATCTTTTAGTTTCCACAAGGAACCAAAACACCTCGTGATTCTGGTTTGCTTGGATGGCCATTGTTATTAATATTTTTCTGTTCATCAGGGTTGTCCATTATTTTTTTAGCTAGGTGTGCAAAACTTCCCCTGAGGGGACTCAAGATTTTTCTTTATTTTTATGCTTGGCAGGCCCCTAAGAGGACTCCCTGCTCCATCTCAATTTTAAGATTGAAGATTATAATCTATGTAAGTGAGTGTGTGTGTGTGTGTGTGTGTTTACACATTTCCCCTAGAAGCAATGTTTCAGTATTTGCTAATTTAGTGTTCCAGGCAATTTTACAGAAAGTAACTACAGGGAATAATGAGACTCGACTGTCGGCATTGACTCATTTAATCCTCACACAAGACCCTGAAACAACACTGAGTTGAAACCTGTAGGAAACAGCTACCTCTCCAAGGGCTGGGCATACGGAAAGGAAGCAGTACAGTTACTGAACCTGACACCTGGGAGGTCAGAGGAGATCACTGGGAGTGGTGCTCGGAAGGGGCTGTCACCAGCCAAGGCTGTTTCTGAGCATACAGGAGGTTGGTTTCAGGAATGGCAAAAGAAGCCAGAGGCTGGGATCTCTAACCACAATTGGAGTTAACTGCCACTGATGGGACCACACTGTCAAAAAGAGAAAAATAAAAATAAAAAATCCCTTCTTCCACCTTCTTTTCCAACTTCAATTTTCCCTCTGGTCTTCCTATTGGCAGAACCTGTCAGCAAACTAGCAAAGGAGTCTGGGAGTGGTAGTTTGCAGACCTGCAGCTTCAGAATCACCTGGAAGACTGAAAGGTAGGTGTGGATCTGAAAGGTTATAAGTACATTTATTAGCCTGAGTTCCTCTCTGGAGCAGAGCCTGAGGGAAAACCTTAGGTTGTTATTTTATTAGGACATTCAATTTCAAGAAAACGGGAGTGAGGGAAAGGCAGAATGGGGCAGGAAAAGTGGGAGAGTCAATAGCAGCATGTTATCAAGCTGCCCACCATTTGGTATCATGTGCAACAGGTTGCTCCATCTGCCAGAACGATCTTCCAAAAAGGTTATCAACTGCGTGTCTCAGGAGGGAAAAGAGAGGACAATTTATCTGCTTGCTTCTGGCCCTCATTGACCAAATACTGGCCATATGGGCATCTCCCCTACATTCCACATTGCCCATGCACTGGGACAGAGTGAGTCCTGTAAAGTTTCACTTCTCGAGGGCAACATAGAAAGCCCAGGGCAGGAGAGGAGAGGTGGATGGTGCAGGCACGACAAGAGGCACCACTGGGTTGTGCTCAAGTGAAGTCAGTAGCTTCAGACATGGCTGGGTAGAGCCACACAAATTTGGCCTTACAGTGGCTGGGGTAAAACAAGTGGCCAAAGGCTCAGAAGACAACTGAGGCCAAGAGAGTCCCAGTTGTTGGATAATAAGTATCTGATACAGTAAATGACAAGGAATGTGGGCGTACACAGGTGTGTGCACTGCAACATTTTGGTATATCCAATATCAGGTACAGCAAGGGGACTCATACAATTCACAGTCCAAATGGACATTTTTGTCCAGGACAAATGCTAACCTAGACAGAGTCCTAAAACAATTGCCCTAAACTAGGGCTGCCCCTGACAAACTGAGATGATGATATCTGTAGATCTAGCTAGAACTACATAAAAAGTAAAACTTCTGTTTAGATGAGGCACAGAAAAGGATTTTTTAAATGAGTATGTTATTTTTCTATAGAATTTTAAAATTAATTTTAATTTAACATTAAACTTAATTTTTAAAATAATCATTAGATAAAATCATGGAAATGATATGCCGTATGTTTAATATGTGTAATATTCTGTATTTATTGTTATTCTTGGCCATTATATTTATTTATTTTTGGCCATTATATTTAAAACAATGCAAACATCTCTCTGGCTGTGGGTTTAATTCAGGACCTAGCCCTTCCTAGTGATCCTCCTTCTTAGCTATTACTGTACTGAAATTCTGTTTCTGAATCAGCCAAAGAGAAAACCAGCATCTCTGTTCAAGGCAACCCTTCTGAAAACAGTTTATATTTTACCTTTGCTTATTACTATTAAGCACAAAGGATCCCAAGAAGAGAGCCTCATAGTCAGAAAGACATATATAACGTTAAAGAAAAAATTATTCTGATGCTTTTTAAAATGGCAAGGAAGATTTATTCAGGACAATTACAATAAAAGAGAGAGATCAAGCTAAATGGTAAACACATCAAGGACAAATAGGGACTGATAGCCAAGGAGTAGAGAGAGGGGGTCAATGGATGGAACACTACTAAGAGGAGACATCAAAGTTAGAGAGATTCTTGTTAAATCAACTTAAGAGGATACTTGCTGAGGGAGGGCTGGAGTGATCAGATATCAAGAGTGGATGGATTCTCTCCAAACTAATGTAGCAGGATTCCTGCTAAAACTGGACTTGGCAAGGATGAAATGGAAGCCCAAAATCCAAAGCCATGTCAAGAAGAGAGCTCAGGGGATCCTAACTCAAGTTTGATCAAGGAGAGAGTCCTTTTCACTAAGAAGGTAATGAATGTAGAGAAGCAACATGGAAACCTTCTCCCCACGTACTTCAGGGTTCAGTCCTAGTAGGTGACCTCATCTTTATTAATACTTTTCTGTCCCTTCCACATGTGTTATTTTAAAGGCCACAATTTGCCTTATGCATTTTCATGGGCAGGTGTTTCTGATAAAATTTCAGGGAACAAAAATCCCTTCTTTAGAGAAAGAAGGATGGGCTGTGCTGGCGGGCTAATGGGTTTCAGTGGGAGGCCTATAGCCCAGTATTCTGCCTGAACAGTCCTCAGCTGGACAGCACTCACAAGCCCAGATGCCAAGCTGTGGACAACTGTCTCCAGGCAGCGCCATCTGCTTCCCTGCGAATCTCCCCGGGCATTTGGTTGGCAGCTTTAGGGTGGACTTGGGGTCACTCATGTGAGGAGAGTGCTGCTGGGAGGCTGTCTGGCTTTTCTTAACCCTTGGAAGCTCATTTGCTATCATTTCCTCAAGTTAGCGTTTGATTAGATTTTCTTTCTCTGAAGACAATAGTAGTTAAGTTCTCCCTAGCAGGAACTTAGCAGAAAGTAAAATTGAGTTCAATAATCTCTCCTTACTGTTGAGAGAACTGTGTTTCTTTCGCAGGACAGGCAAACACAGTGCTTCTCAAATGGTATGTGGCAGACTTCAAATTTGCACAAAATGCTCCAAGAAAAATAAGACGTCCAAAAGTCAAAGAAGTCTGGGACACGCTGCATGTCACATTTTCTTGACAGAGATTCACAATGGACATTAAGAGAAGTCCTATAGTCACAAACAATAACTTTAACATGGCTTAACTCAGTATTTCCAAAGCTTAGGAGAAGACAAAATTTCAACTAATTCAGTCATATTGCAACCCGTAAATTATGTAACTTGCTCCCAAAAAGAGCTTATCAGAATACACGAAGCCACAGCCAATCATCAAAAGGGCTTGGTAGCCTCAGGGCAGCCAGTGTAGACTGCACAAGAGAGGAAAAGTGTCTTCTCTTTCTTATGTATTCTGTGGTGGTTAGCATACCATGTGTATTTTATGAGCTTGGCAGAATTCATTTATTCTTCTTTTCCTGCATTCAACAAATATTAACCATACTCAAACCAGACACACATTAAAGAAGCATTTTTAATGAAATGCAATGAGCATCTCACCAGAGTCAGGATTTGCTTCTGGGATGTTTTCTTTAAAAGACTTGTTAATGATTGAGTGCCACTCAGTATGGAGAACAGGTGAGTCTCCGTACAAAAAGCCTCTTCCAGCCAAACAGGGCAGTGAACAGGACAAATCCATCAGAGGGTGGTAAAAAACTAGGAAAGGAGTACTAACAGTGAAGATGAAAGAAAAGGAATAAATCATGAGAGTTTTTTGGAATCAAAACACATAAAACTCATCAAAGCCCCCCACTGCAATCCACCTCTCAACAAAACTGTGTATGGTGATAGAAAAGACTATCTTAAAATCTAGACTATTTTAAAAATTAATGAAGAATCATACTATTTATTGAGCCTCCTACATGCCAAGCAATTTGCTAGGACCTGTATGTTCATTTAATTTGTGCACTCCTTGAGGGCAGTGGTGGTTTTACTCAAATTGTTTCTATAACCTGGTACCTGACACCATGCTGGTACTGCTAAGGGCAGGGTAAATATTTGCTGAATGAAGGAAAAGGAGAGTAAGTGAATTCTTCCCACCTCATAATTTAATCTTCAAGATAAATTCATGAAGAAGACACTAAACACCCTAACATTTTCAGGAAAATATTACCATGAACTGTTCTTAAGATTGCCCAGTCTGAGAGACTGGTGTTCTGTGATCAATTAAGTGCTCTTTAAATTCTTGTAAACCCCACCTCTTAGAGAATTATTTCCCATTTCTGTTCTCCATGAATGGAACATTTATTAAACACATCCGTATCACCTTGGCAATTGTCGTTTCAAATCTCTAGGTAACAATTTGAATTCTTAGGAAGGATATGCAGAACTCTAAGTTAAATACATGCAGCTTGCTGTATTCTAAAGTTCACCATGCATAGATATCCCCTAATCCTCCAGACTTTGGCTAATATTGCTCATCTTTCTTACCTTGAGCCTGGCTTGCTCAAGGAGTTGCTTTGGGACTCAAACAGCTCAGGGCCCACTGCAGGTTAGTGACTCCTCTATCACTGACCATGCCTGCCCCCTGCCTGGACTCTACTTGCATGTGTAAGTGCACACACACATGCACACATGCATACACATATACATACACACAATGCACACACACACACACACACACACACACACACACTACTTCCCAGTTACTTTATTTCAGGCAAGTCACTTAGATACTTTGATTCTAAATCTTAAAATTGACTATGGGTCATCAAAGGAAATAAATAACTAAAAGAGAATTGCAAAGAACAAAAATAAAAGCAACCCAGCCAATGAGTAAGTAAGTAGACTGTCATACTTCTAGTTCATTCTCCTAGTTTTACTTTAAAGGCCCCTTGACCTTATTTATATAGCAGTGTATCTCCTTCGTGTTGCATCCTTAATGATCTTATTTGTCCTGCACATCTAATGAGACTGTCTTGTAAGTAACATATCCTATGTTCTGACAGATGAAGTGGAGAAAAACCACTTCAGCCATTGAAAGGTTTTCACTTTTAGCTAAGAAAGTGGGGCTTTTATTTCTGGAAACTGAAGTTTGCATCTCAAATTTCAGAGTTTTTTGAATGCCACAATTAAAGACGGATAATTTAGCAGATACATTATAACTCTTGCAAATAATATATACCGATTAATTATATTGAGTACTTAATTATAAAACCTCATTTGCCTTTCTTGAAAATCCCTAAACAATGATGTATAGGGGATAGAGATTAAATGAACACCTTATATCTTTACATACATCAACTGTCTTGAATCAGAGAGTCAAATTGCCTGGCTCTAGTAAAATCTCTTATTTTCTGTTTTGTATGAAAGAGAAGTCTTTTTT
>CAUYRT010020596.1:0-10986 GCA_963574885.1 Lepilemur ruficaudatus
AATTCATCAGTGAATTACTAAAATTTGGTATATGTTTACAATGGAATATTACTCAATTTTAAGAAATGACAGTGAGCTAGCACCACTTATATTATCCTGGATTAAGCTTGAGCCCATTATTCAAAGTGAGGTGACACAAGACCAGAAGAATGGGCTCCATATGTACTCGCCATCAAACTGGTATTGACTGATTAACACTATGGTGCTCAAATGGTGGTGGTGTTCACTAGGGATTTGGGGGGTGGGGGGGTAGACCCACATCTGAGAGATGTGATGAGCACTATGGAGGGGAGGGGCATGCTTGAAATGTAGTTGGGGAAGGGAATTAGGGGTCACAATAGGGGAAGGAAATCTTCTAAAACTGATTTATGCGAATAGCTGTACAATTGGTAAATTTACTAATAATCATTTAATTGTACACTTAAAATGGGGTAAAAGCATGATATGTCAATTATACTTCAAGAAAAAAAAGTGAAAACACACACACACACACACACACACACACACACAAAGAAATACAGTGCTTAAACTACACTCTAGACCAAACGGACCTAACAAACATATACAGAACATGTCATTCAACAGCTGCAGAATACACATTCTTCTCAATTGAGATGAATGTGATGCAGATGAAACGTTCTCCAGAACAGATTATGTTAGGCCACAAAACAAGTCTTAACAAATTTCAGCAGATTGAAATTGTAACAAGTATCTTTTTCAGACCACACTGGTATAAAACTAAAAATCAATAACAAGAGGAATATATGAAAAATCACAAATATATGGATATTAAACAATATGCTCATAAACAACCAATAGGTCAATGAAGAAATTAAAAGATAAATTTAAAAATTTATTGAGACAAATGAAAATGAAAACAACATACCAAAATCTATGGGATACAGCAAAGACAGTTCTAACAGGGACGTGTATAGCAATGAATTCATACATCAAAAAGGAAGGAAGATTTCCAATAACTAACCTAAAATTGTACCTGAAGAACTAGAAAAACAAAAACAAATGGAGCCCAAAATTAATAAAAAGGAAAGAAATAATACACATTAAAGCAGAAATAAATAAAATAGAGACTAGAAAAGCAATACAAAAAAACCAACAAAATGAAGCATTGATTTTTGAAAAATAAACAAAATCAACAAAACTTTAACTAGACTAACTAAAAAAAGACAAAAGCACCCAAATCAATAAAATCAGAGATGATATAGGAGACATTACAACTGACACCATAGAAATACAAAGAATCATAAGATACCACTATCAACACTGACAAATTGGGTAACCTAGAAGAAAGGGATAAACTCCTGGACATATACAACCTACCAAGACAGAATTATTAAGAAATAGAAAGTCTGAACAAACCAGTAACAAGTAATAAGATTGAATCAGTAATAAAAAGTCTTCCATCAAAGGAAAGCCCAAGACCTGATGGCTTAACTGCTGAATTCTACCAAATATTTAAAGAAGAACAAATATCAATTCTTCTAAAACTCTTCCAAAGAATTAAAGAGGAGGGAATATTTTCAGTCTTATTTTACAAGGTGAGCATTACCCTGATGCCAAAACCAGACAAGGACACATGCCCAAAAAGAAAACTATAAGCCAATATCCCTGATAGAAAAAGAAACAAAAATTCTCAATAAAATACTAGCACACCAAATTCAACAGCACTTTAAAAGGGTCTTTCATAATGATCAAGTGGAATTCATCCCAGGGATGCAAGGATAATTTAATATACAAAAGTCAATAAATATTATACATGGCATTAACAGAATAAAGAATGGAGAACATATGATCATTTCCATAGAGGCAGAAAAAACATTTGACAAAATCAACATCCCTTCATGATAAAAAAAAAAAAAAAAAAAAGAATCTCTGAAAAAGTTAGGAAGATTCCTCAACATAATAAAGGCCATATATGGCAAACCCACACAGTAGACTGACATCATGCTGAATGGGGAAAAGTTGAAAGCTTTTTCTCTAATATGTGGAACAGGACAAAGATGATGCCTACTCTGCCCACTCCTATTCTACATTATATTAGAAGACCTAGCCAAATTAATTAGGCCGAGAAAGAAGTAAAGTGGATCAAAATTGGAAAGGAAGAAGTTAAATTGTACTATTTGCAGAGGACATGATTTTATTTATAGAAAATCCTAAACTCCACCAAAAAACTGACAGAACTAGTAAATGAATTTAGTAAAGTTGTGGAATACAAAATCAACATACAAAAATCGATAGTGTTTCTATTGATTAACACTAACAATGTTTCTATTGATTAATAATAACAACAAACTATAAAAAGAAATTAAGAAAACAATCCCATTTACAGTAGCAAAAAGTATATATAAAATACTTAGGAATAAATTTAATAAAGGGGGTGAAAGATCTCTATGCTGAAATCTATAAAACACTGATGCAAGAAATTAGACACAAATAAATGGAAAGACAGCCCATGTTCATGGATTGTCAGAATTAATATTGCTAAAAGGCCCGTAATACCCAAGTGGTCTACAAATTCAGTGCAATCTTTATCAAAATACCAATTACATTCTTCACAGAAATATTGAAAAACCCTGAAATTTATATGGAACCCCAAAAGACCCCAAATAGCCTAAGCAATCTTGAGTAAAAAGAACAAAGCTGAAGGCATCATACTACCTGACTTCAAAACATACTACAAAGCTATAATAACAAAAACATCATGATACTATATAAAACAGACACATAGAGCAATGGAGAGCCCATAAATAAATTCACACATTTATAGTCAGCTGTTTTTTGACAAAGGTGCCAAGAACACAGAATGGAGATAGAACTGTTTCTTCGATAAATGATACTGGTAAAACTGGATATTCACATGCAGAAGAATGAAATTAAAGCCTTATCTCTCGCCATATACAAAAATCAACTCAAAATGGATTAAAGATGTAAATGTAATGCTTGAAGCTATGAAACTACTAAAAGAAAACATAGGGAAAAGCTCCATGACATTGGTCTCAATGATTTTTATATATAATCTCAAAAGCACAGTCAACAAAAGCAATAAGACAAATGAGATCAAACTAAAGAGCTTCTGCACAGCAAAGGAAACAATCAATAGAGAGAAGAGACAACCTACACAATGGAAGAAAATACTTACAAACCATCCATCTAATAAAATTCATAAGGAACTCTAACAACTCAATAGCAAGAAAACAATTAGCCTGATTAAGAAAATAGACAAAGACTTCAATAGACATTTCCCAAAAGAAGACATACAAATGGCCAACAGGTATAGGAGACAATGCTCAACATCACTAATCATCACGGAAATGCAAATCAAAATCATAATGAGATAGCACCTTACTTCTGTTAGAATGTCTATTATTAAAAGATTGAAGATAACAAGTATTGGTGAGGCTGTGAAGAAAAAGGAACTCTTGTACATTGTTGGTGGTAAGATAAATTAGAATAGCCATTATTATGGAAAACAGTATGGAGGTTCCTCAAAAAATTAAAAATAAAACTAGCGTATGATCCAGCAATCCCTCTATTGGGTATATAGACACAGGAACTGAATCAGAGTGTCAAAGAGACATAGCACTCCCATGTTCATTGCAGCACTATTCACAACAGCCAAAATATGGAATCAACCTAAGTGCCCATCGACAAATGAGTGGATAAAAAAAATGTGGTATATATACCCAATGGAATACCTTTTGGTCATAAAAAGACTGTCATTTGCAACAACATGAACGAGCCTGGAGGATATTATGTTAAGTGAAATAAGCCAGGCACAGAAAGACAAATACTGCATGATCTCATTCATATGTGGCATCTTAAAAAGTTGATCTCATAGAAGCAGTAAGTAGAGTGGTGGTTACCAGACATGGCCATGACGGGTGCAGGGTGCATTAGTCCATTTGTGTTGCTATAAAGGAAATACTTGAGGCTGGGTAGTTTATAAAGAAAAGTGGCTTATTTGGCTCACAGGTCTGCAGGCTATGCAAGAAGCACAGCGCCATCACCTGCATCTGGTGAGGGCTTCAGGGAGTTTCCAATCAAGGTGGGAGGTGAAGGGGGAGCAGGTGCGTCACATGGCAAGAGCATGACCAAGAGAGGGAGGCGGTGGTGCCAGGCTCTTTTAAACAACCAGCTCTTGTGTGAATTAATAAACTGAGAACTCACTCCGTTGCAGGAGGGCACCAAGCCACTCATGACAGATCTGCCCTCATGACCCAAACACTCCCCACCAGGCTCCACATTCAACACTGGGGTTCAAATGAGATTTGGAGGGGCCCAACATCCGAGCCATGTTGTTCGAGGCAGGGGGGATAGGGAGATGTTGGTCAAAGGATACATAATTACTGTTAGACTAGAGGAGTAAGTTCAAGTGATCTATTGTACAGCGTGGTGACTATAGTCAATGACAGTATAGTGTATTCTTGAAAAAATACTGAGAGAGTAGATATTAAGTGTTCCCACCACAAGTTTTGGTAACTGTGTGAGATAATATATCTATTAATTAGACAGATTTAACCATCCCACAGTGTATATATTAGCCCTGCATTGCTTAACAGTGAGAATACATTTTGGTATTAATAAATGCACTGCTAGGTGATTTTGTCATTGCGTGAGCATCATAGAGTGCACTTACACAAACCGAGATGGTACAGCCTACTGTACACCTAAGCTATATGGTATAGCCTATTACTCCTGAGCTATGAACCTATAGAGCATATTCCTATATGGAATACTATGGGCAAATTTAACACAATGTTGAATATTTGTATATCTAAACATAGAAAAAGTAGTGTATTGTGCTACAACACTATCATAGCTATAACATCACTAGGAAACAGGAATTTTTCAACTCTATTTTAATCTTATGAGACCACCATTGTATGTGTGGTCCTTCTTTGACTGAAACATCAGTATCTGGCACATTATTATACTTCAAAACATTATGTTGTATATGATCGATACATATAATTTTATATGTCAATTTAAAAAATAAATAAATTTGAAAAATAAGTAAATAAACCTGATTGTTGGCAAAGTCAGCCCCACAGCTATAGGAGATGAGAAGCTCCTTGAATGCTGTCACAGAAGCTCCCTGGCATTCATGACACTCGATAACTGGGCAACTAACTGTCTTGGGCCTATCTTTTTTCTTTATTTTTACGAAGTTTTAATGTGGTCTAAAGATACTATCCCAGAAAAGGAGATAACAAGTAAGAAGAGGACGGGAGGCAGAGAAAGAAAGATTAAAATCAAGCAGATGCTATGCTGAACTGGCCACAGCGTCTTAACAAGTGCCGTCAATTACTCCATTTACAGTGGCTTCTCTGGATAGTCATACAACGGCTGTTGTTGTTTCAGGACAGACCCATATGAAAGGGGAAGAATCACTCTGGTAGTTCTCTCCCATCTATTGCCTTTGTGGTGAACACACCTTAAGGTGGCCCCAGATTAAATCGATCTCCTCTTGGAATGCAGATGGAAACCATGTCTTGCTTCCAACTAAAGGTGAAGGGATATCACTTAACTGGTTAGGTTACACTATATGGCAAAGGTGAAGGAAGTCACTCCCATCATAAAGTGGGATCATAAACATAATCATAAAGATGATTATGTTTTATTACATATGACTTTTTCTTTGCAGAATATAGAAATATGTTTTTATGGCCTTAAGGAAGCAATGGCCTTAGTAGTATTTGGACCTGTATAATTTTAATGTTTTGTGACCAGAACACAATAGAATATACCAGGAGAACACCAAGGCCCAGTTACAAATACCCAACCAGCTTATACTAACACCAAGGCCTAGCTGATAGTACCAGGACATATCATTCACATTTAAAGATAAGAAGATATCAAATAGTATATATATACATATGATAAAAGTCACTAACAATCCATTTTTTGAATTAATAAACTAAGACTAGAAAGTAACTTCCTTGTTCTGTAAAAGAGTACTTTTATCAGTTTCTTTTTGCTGCTGTCACAAATTACCACCAATCTAGTGGGATAAAACAACACAAATTTATTAGCTTAGAGTTGGAATTCTGATATAGGTCTCACTGGTCTAGAATCAAGATGTCAGCAGAACTGTGTTCTTTCTAGATGCACTAGAAGAGAATCTGTTTCCCTGTCTTTTCCAGCTTCTAAGGGCCACCCACATTCTTTGCTCAAGGCCCATTTCTTCCTCCATCTTCAAAGCCCACAATATTTCCCATGCTGCCTTCACTCTTGTTTTCTCTGTCCTGCCTTCCTCTTCCACTTATAAGGCCCCTTGCAATTACATAAAGGCTGTGCAGATAATCCAGCTTAATCTCCCTATCTCAAGGTCATCTGATTAGCAACTTTAATTTCCCTTTACATGTAACCTACCATATCCAGGGTTCCAGGGATTGGGATAGGGATGCTTGGTGGAATTGGGTATGCATTATTCTGCCTGCCAAAACACCTAAAAAAGCCAACAGCATACGTCAGAAGTTTTTGTTTTGAAATCAGGACCAACAACAATGCCCACTGTGGCTGCTTCTGTTCAACACTAGAATAAAAGTTCTTAATTATCAACACAATGCTCTTTGAACTACACCACATTGCCATTACTAGTTTTTAAAATGCAAGCAAGGGTTTTATTAAAGACAATCTGCTCGCAGGTTACACACAAACCTGCAAACACACGTCTTCAGTAAGAGCTAAATCAGGGTAGCAAATGCGCCGCCCAGTGCCTTCTGCCTGACTCCAGGGCCCATGGTGGACGTTGTTCAAACAGCACTACTCTCACTCCCACAGATCAGGAACAAGCACACAGAATCTTCCTCAATATATCATTTGCAGCAACCACAGCCAGTGGATAACGGTTGGCACATGAAATGAAATCTATTTGCCAATCCTGATCTAGACAATTAAAACCTGATATATAAAGATATGAGAACAGTCAGCTCCTTTTGTTCTAAACCACATATAACAAAGTGGGAAGTTTTACAACCAGAAGATTTAATTTCCTAAAGATGTTACAGACCTTTAAATTACTATTTAATAAACCCCTAAGGGCAGTGGAACAATTTTCCCTTAGACTCATTTTATTCTTGATACAAATAGAGCATCCATACTTAGCAGCACAGTGTGCTTAAACTAGCGTCTTTTTCTTAGTGTCTAAGGATTAGACACCAGGGTAAAGGTATTGCAGGAATAATTCATTAAGGTAACCAACTGATAAAAGATACTAATGACTCAAATACTTGCTTTCATTCATAAAGAAAACAAATTGAAAAATCCATGCAAATATAAATTATTTCTCAAAACAACTGTCAAACCAGTTTAGAAAACTAAATGTTTCTAATTTATAAATCATCTAAATCTTTCAAAGCCATCTGAAAGTTTCCAAAGTAGGAATAATAACAGTATAGTTCCTAGAATCCAGTTCCCCTTAAATCTGTATACTTCCTTTCCGAGAACCCTTAACCCTTCTATATGAATTTATGAAAATAGGGACTACTTCATTATCCAACTTTGTGGTATGGTTTTTAAATAATAGCTGTCCCCAAACATATCTACTTTTCTATTATAATACTTTAGGATGAAATAGTTATTTACTGAGTCTTAACTCTGCTCTCTTCAGGGTGAAAAACCCACAGAGTGTCCTATGAGGCACTTTTTTACACACAGAACAGTAAATACCATTCAGGGAAAGAAAAAGATCCCATTTCTGAAATTACTCAGGCAGAGCCTAGCTTTCATCACAAACCACCTTACTTCAGTGTAAGAAAGTCTCCAAATAGAGTTGATAAAATTTAAAATTTCCTATAGCTGAGTTTAGTGGGTAGAATTTTCAAATAATGTTAGAGAGTTCCTTTGGCTGTTTCCTTCTCTATTATAAATCTGGGAAATTTTGAAAGTTAGAGGAAAAGTGAGATGGTAATCATGGCAGTCAGACTAACCCTTTTTTTCAGATATGTCAATTTGAAACTCCTTTGCATTAAGCCATTCGGTTCCTACCCATCGCATTTAGGGGAAAAAAATCAAACTCCACAGCATGAGCTATAGACCCTGCGTGAGCTGGCTCCTTCCCGCTCTCCTCTCTAACCTCCTATCATTCTGCCGCTGTCTCAGTCCATTTAGTATTGCTAGAAAGGGCTACATGTGGCTGTGTAATTTATAAAGAAAAGAGCCTTGTTTGGCTCACAGTTCCACAGGCTGTACAAGAAATATGGTGCCAGCATCTGCTTCTGGTGAGGGCTTCAGGCTGCTTCCACTCACAGAAGGGGAAGGGAAGCTGGTGTGTGCAGAGATCACCTGGCAAAAAAGGAAGCAAGAGAAAGAGGAGGGAGGTGCCAGGCTCCTTTTAACAGCTAGCCCTACAGGAACCTTTAAAGCAAAAACTCACTCACTCCCTGCCCCCATGGAGAACATTAATCTATTCACGAGGGATCCACCTCCATGACCCAAACAATTCCCACTAGGCCCCACCTCTAATATTGGGGATCAAATTTCAACCTGAGATTTAGAAGTGACAAACATCCAGACCATAGCAATCACCCATTCACTGATCCTCCTCATACCAGCTTTTCTGCTGTCCCTCAAATAAGCCAAGCTCATTCAAACCTCAAGACCTTTTGCATTTGCAACATCCCTTATTCCTGAAGTGGTCTTCCCTGAGATCCTCACATGATTTGTTCTTTGGTATCATTTGGGTCTCTAGTCAAACACCACCACTAACCCAAGATGAGCCTCGCTAAGAGATCCTTCTCTGTTTTCTTCCTGACACTTACTAGTATGTACTTGCTTATTCTGTCTGTCCTGCTGAAATATAAGTTCCAGGAGGGTAAGGAGGAACCAGACACCAGAATAGCTTCTGGTACTCAAGCGAATAGTCAATAAATGTGTGTTAAGTACTGAAAATAAGTGCCACTCAATAATTTAAAAAGGCTGCTGGTTTCTGCAAAGACATAGGCTTTTTAGGTCAGTTCCCTTGTCCCTAGATTAGTTTCTAACCCTCTAAAATCACATCAACTCCTCACTTTAACCCTCCTCCACTGGTATAGGTGACCCCACAAGTCCTTTGGGAAATGGTTAATTCCCCTTTACTGTAATATATTTGAATTCTGGCATCATAAAAACAACCTTGTCGAAAAAGTAATTGTGACTTAAATAGGGAAAGACAAAGAAAGATGTGGTAAAATATAAATGTAGGGTCTTAGGCATGTTTAACTGTTACTGCTTATGTAATAGCTCTTCTTCTTTTTACAAAAGTAGTATTTCCCGTAGTGGACACCAGGTCATCTCTCAGCCATGCTTGAACAAAGCAGTTCTCGGAGCACCTGTTCTCACACGGATTGTTTCTTGTTGATCGGCCTCAAGACACCTGGTGACTTGCAAACAAGCCAGGGCGCCTTGACCCGCAAACGGGAAAGGGCAAAGGAGGAGACGCAAACATCAACTCCCTGAGGCAGAGCGGTGAGAACCAGTCCAAGCTGAGACAAAAACAGTCTGGGAACAGAAAATAGCGGTGGGAAAAGTTGGGGTAGACTGGGACAGATGCCAAAAGAACAGTGTTAAAAATAAAGACGCTGCAGGCGAGAGGGGCTGCAGTCTTGTACCGTCTTTGTGTGTCTGTCGTTTGTCTTCTGTGTTCACTTCTCCTCCCCAAGTAGGGCCACAACACTTCCATATAGAAAATCTGGATAATATATTAGCCAAGAGAAGAAAATAAAAATTGATAATGATTCTCTCAATCAGAAAGCCATTGTTGAAATTCTGGCATTATATATTTATAGCTGGTGGTGAACGTGGCTAGAAAAGGAAAGTAACAATGCCTGGGACTTGAAGAAAGAAGGGACCTGCAGACTGTAAGAGGTAGAGGGTAGCAAATGCTTCAAAAACAATGTTAAAATCTTGAGCCATGTGCCAAGTTCTGTCAATAAAATCACCAAGAAAATAAATGAGAAGAGGGAAAACTTTATCAGTTGCTTTAAGCAGGGAGGATCAGCCTGAAGAGGACATTGCCTTGCCTTCTGGCATTTAGCAGCGCTTTATATAAGCTATAAAACTATCTTTTCTTATAAGTGTTCAGACTGTTCAGGGAAGAAAATGAAGAAGGAAAGAAGACACAGGAATTGTATGAAAGGCAAATGCTCCCTTGCCATTCTCAGAAGGACATAGCCTAAGGATAAGCTAAACCAGAAGAAAACATTCTGTGGGTTTGAATTGCATCGCAAGGAAAAAAGGCCATTTACGCAAGTCTAGAAGATGTTTGGCAAGAAAAATTGGTGCTTTAGGCTTGGGTCTTGCAACTCTTGGTCACAAAGGAGTTGCAAAAGAGTGAGTCTGTGAATTACCTATGGGTCGCAGAAACGACTTCATCCTTTACATGCGTGCCAGGTGAATAGCACGGGCGCGCTCTCAATGCCCAGGTGAGATGCGCTCTCTGACCCTTCCTCTGCCGGTGCCGCCGGCCACTCCGCCCACTGCCTGGCAGACGCCATTTACGTCAGCCCTGGGAGCACAGCCTCTGTGCGAGGCTTTCCAGACTCCGATATCTGGGTTGTGTACAGTTGTCTTGAACATGCCGTATCTCTTTATCTTCACCCGGAAGTTCTTTGACATCTGATCCTTGTGCGATTCACAGCTGAAGTTCCCAGGGATTAAGAACGACGCTGTGCACGTGTTTGCTGGGGGCCGTCCGCACGCCCCGTGTCCCCCTAGGCCAAGGCTGCGCGCGTGCTCCCCGGGCTGTCACCGCGGGGCATGAAAACGCGAGCCCCGGTTTCTAGGCTTCCCCGGCAAGGCCCCGACGCCCCCACCCCGGCCCGGGCCACGCTCGCTGTGAACCTGCGTGCAGCGTCCGCCCAGGGCTGCTTTGGGAAGATCCAACGAGCCGCCCGCGAAGCTCTCAGGCCCAGCGCCGGACTGGCTCTTCATCAGCGCCATCGCGGTGCCGCATCCCCTTTCAGTCCGCGCGGCGCCCTGAGGCTGCTG
>CAUYRT010020597.1:0-164780 GCA_963574885.1 Lepilemur ruficaudatus
TACCACCTCCCCACACACACCCACACACCCGCACATCACATGCTTATACAAGTTACGCATGCATATGTGTATGGACACACATGCACGTGTAACACCAGGACACCAGCATGACTATAGGGACACCTGCCCTGTACACACACACACGCCCATGCATGCACACACACTCTGGGGGACATGGAAGGATGCAGTGTTGCTGGAACATTGGGTGTGGGGGCAGACAGTGAGGGCACAGTTGGAGACAGGGGTGGGGCCAGCTCATGGAGGACCTTGGGGGACATTCCAGGGAGCTGGATCTTGCCCTGTAAGTGATGAGGAGCCCCCAGCGCACAGTAAGAGGGAAGAGCCATGAGCCTACCAGTTGTTTAGAGTGTGGGTTGGATCAGGGTGAGTCTGAGCACAGAACGGTGAGGAGACCATCTCCGAGTCCAAGAGGAGAAGGGGAGACAGGGTGGGACTTGGATAGCGGGAGACACTAGAGGTGGAAGGAAGCTGACTCAGGGAACTGGGGTGAGATAGGATGAGCTTTGGGCTTGGATGGCTGGAGGGGTGATGGGGTGGCCCCAGGTGCAAGGAGCCCACGAGGAGAGGCAGGTTTGGGCAAGGGCAGGAGTTTGGTTTGGGCCATGTGTAGTTGGGGGTATCTGTGAGACTCCATGTAGAGAAGCCCAAGGGTAGCAGGACCTGGGGTCTGGAGCCAGGAGGGAGGTCTGGGCTGGGACTCTGGCTGCAGGCAGGAAGTTAGGAATCCTTAGCACTAGGGCCCAGAGCCTGGACGACATGCAGTGGGGGCTTCTGTGCTCTTGGGTGTGTGCCACTACTTGACCTGGAATGGCCTCCCTTCTCTGCCAAGACCACGCTGAACCCCTCCTCCGGGAGACTTCTCCACGTTACCCCTCCCCATCATCCCTGAGACTGTGAGTCCCTGGCTGGTGGGCAAGGGACAGCACAGGGCAGTGGAGGGGAGAGGCAGAGATGGGCAGCGCCCACTGATGGGTGGGGGTCACCTCTGATATCTCGCTTATCAGTTTGGGGCTGGGTAGGACCATTCATGAATTATCCTTACCAGGATCGAAGGGAGGCCTTTCAGACTCCAGGCAGCAGGCCCCTGCCTGGCTGGACAAGAGTGGTGTGGGGCCAGGTGATGCCACCTGCCTGGAAGACAGGGATGTCTTCCCGTGTTCCAGCTCTGGGGATCCCTCGGCCCTCCCAGCTCCTGTTCCCAGCTTCTCTCTATTTCAGCTCCGGCCTGTCCCATACTTCCAGGGAACTCCAGGAGCTTAAATGTAATCACATCCAAATTAACTGAGCACTTACTGTGTGCCAGGCACTGAGATAAGCACTTCAGCTGTTTTATCTTCCTTAATCCTCTCGGCAGCGCTCTAAGCTGGGTGCGGTTCCTACCCCCATTGTATTGGAAGCCGAGATGCAGGGAGGTGGAGGAACTTGCTGGTTAAGTAACAGAGTTGGGACTTGAACGTGGGCCCAGAGTCCACCTCCAGAGTGTGTCTCCAAAGTCCGCTCTGCTAGCCCGTATCTGTTACATAGCAGAGCCTGTTCCACTTCCTGCCTCTGTGACCTCAGAGGACCTGAACAGACAGTCTCCCCTGCGTGGGGTCCTCCAGGAAACCTTTGGAGAAGTAGTCAGGCTCCAGAGATGAGTGAAAATGAGCGGAAAAGCAAGAGGCGGGGCCTGCCCTTCCCTACTGTTCCCGATTCTCAACCTGCAAAATGTCCACCAAGCTCCATCACTGGCCCAGTGGAGGGAACCTGTGGGAAATGGCACCTCAAAGTGACTTCCCAGCCAGCAAGACAGTCCTGTGACTGACCACCCTTCCTCTGCTTCTTCACTGCAATGAATAAGAAAGAAGGTGCGAGAGTCAGGCCAACTAGGAGGAATCCCAGCTCCCCCAGTTCCTGGTTGCATGAATGTGAATGAGTTACTCACCCTCTCTGAGCCTCAGTTTCCCCACCTGTAAAATGGGCACAGTGTCCACCTCAGTGTTGTTATGAGAACTGTTAACAAATGAGACAGGATTGGTGTGAAGTTAGTCCAGACAAGTGGTGGGTGAGCAAGGGGGCTGACTCTGAAGAAGACAGTGAGGAGTGTGGGACTCACAGGACACCCTGTGGGGACTCAGGTGCACCCACCATCCTTTGCAGAGGGTACAAAAAACAGGTGGGTGACGGCAGTCAGAAGCCTGGCTTCTCAGTTCCTCCTCGGGCCCCTCTGTCTAGCTCTTCTTGAATGGAAAGAGGCCAAGAGGTCTGGAGCCTTCGGAACGCTGTGCTGCTTCTGGTAGGACGCAAGTGCCACTGTCTCTTGCCTTGAGCAGAGAGGTGGCTGTGAGGGACACTGGCCTTCGGGGCCCTGGGTGGGGAGGTGGGTGGAGGAAACAGGAGCTCTGGGGCTCTGCTGGCCCAGGGGTTGCAGGTGGGGTTGGGTGTCACTGTGGGCATCCCAGGTGGTGCTGGGACCCCAGGTAGCACCTCCCTGCTGGCCAGCAGGGTATGAGGGACTGAGCCCCAGCCTTGGGGAGGGGCTACAGAGTTGGGTCCACAGCAGGGCTCCCACCTGGGGAAGGTTAAGGAGAAAGCTAGGACAATTATGCAGCCCGGGGACAGAGCCCTGGCAAGGGATAGAATGACCTCCCAGGTGGGCAGACTCAACGCTAGTTACAAGTCCCAGGCTTAAGGCAGGACCCTCTGACCAGGCTCAGCCTCCCCCTCTTTGAGCTGCTTTGCCAGGATTGGTTCAGGCCTAAGACCACAGCAGGTGACATCATGTCTGCACCTGGGCAGGGTTGAGGGCCAAACATGGCTGGCCCTGTCCATAACCCTCCTAAAGTCCAGGTGTACCTGTCCTGAGGGTCATTCTGCCCCAGCCAAACAGAAAACATACCCTGCTATAAAAACTGTCAAATGAAAGGAAAGAACACATCTTGTTGTCCTTCGGTAGCATGTTGCATTCAACTGGAAGTGACAAGTTTACCTCTTTGGTAAGAATTGATCTTGTCACCAGAAGTTACTGACTAATGGGTCCTGGAAAACCTCAGGCCATTGTCGCCGCCAGAAAACCATAGGTTTGCATGTGCCAAAGGGAAATCACGTTTGTGAAGGAAAAAAAAAGAAGAAAAGCAAAAGAGTGCATTTCAGATTCATTTCACAGAACAGTTCAGAGGTTAATAGGTGTTACTGAAAGAAAAATTAAAAAGTCAAGGGAGTGATTCTATAGTCCAATTTTTGGAAATTCTGGATTAAGCAAGGTTAAGCAAGGTTTCTATCCTGCAGAAACTCTCAGATAAACTCATGAGCATTGATTTCTTCAAAGGGAGAGTTTTTTTCCTGCAGTCTTTTCCAAAATCACCTGTCCCACAGAGTGAGTTTCTCATGGTGTTTATTTCTCAGCCAGTCTTGTGTGGAACACGCCTTGCATAACATGTCCAGGCTCCGTTCTGCAATTGATCAAATTTAGCCCCCAACTGCATATTTAGCTATTCGAAGCTCATCGTTAACAGGAGTTTGCAATGTTTCCCCGTAGGGTACCGCTGATTCTCCATGTGTTCCTATGTCTAGACAGGTTTGGCAATTCCTGTGCCGGGGCGCGGGCGGGCAGGGCAGGCTGAGCGGGGCTGGAGGAGTTAACAGAGGCCGAATCCTGAAGGACCTGCCCAGCCTAAATCTCTTCCTCTGGGGGGCTAAGACAGGCTGTAGTCTCCTGAAAAGGGAGCGGCACATGGCATCAGTTTGGAAAAGCTGAGCATCCCTTAGAGAGCGACTGCAGGAATAAGGAGGCAGCGTGGCCCACCCCTGGAGTCTTCCTTAAAGGTGGGGGCTAGGCCTTCCCCTTTTCCGCTTCTCCATTTCCCCAGAAAAATGGCTCCAGCTTTTTAAGAGTTTAAAGTCTTTGATGCAGAGGAGACACCTCTTCCTTCTGGGTCAGCGTTGCCCATCTGGCAAATTAAAATGCAAGAAGACAAAAAAAAATAAAAATAAAAAATAAATGAATAAAAAAAATGCAAGAAAACCACTTAAATTTGAATTTCAAATTACAGATAATTTTTTAGTGTAAGTATATCCCAAATAGTCCAAGGGACATACTTATGTTAAAAAAGTATTTGTGTTTCTCTGAAATTCTAATTTAACTGGGCATCCTGTATTTTATTTGGCAACTCTACTCTGGGGCCCGTGGTGTTTCCTTGTGTTGCTCCCAAAGAGTCATAGGCTAAAGAGAGGAAGCCATGGGCCTGTGGTTAGGAAGCGTCGGGAGAATTCTGCTCTGACACTCTCTGTGGCTGCGCTGGTGGGATGATAGATGTCTTTGCAGCCTCCGCTAGTCCGGGTTGGTGGAAAGGGGCCAAGGAGAGATCTGATGGGGTGTGGGTCAGGCATGCTCTAGGCCTGGCAGGGAGAGGGTCTCCGAAGGTGCCCAGAGTACTGGTTCCATGCTGGGGAAGCAGTGAAACAAACACAGGCCTTTATTCATAAGAAATATGGTCTTAGACTCTGTCTCCCAGGCTGGAGTGCAGTGGTGTCATCATAGCTCACTGTAACCTCAAACTCCTGGGCTCGAGCGATCCTCCTGAGTAGTTGGGACTACAGGTGTGCGCCACCAGCCCAGCTAATTTTTTTATTTTTTTATAGAGATGGGGGGGGGGGTTGTCTCACTATGTTGCCCAGGCTGGTCTCGAACTCCTGGCCTCAAATGATCCTCCCACCTCAACCTCTCCAAGTGCTGAGATTGTAGGTGTAAGCCACTGCACCTGGCTCAAACACAAGCCTTGAATCCTGGGAGATCTAGGCTACAACCTGGTAAAGGGCACAGGCCCTGAGGTCCGGTGGCTTGGAATTCAACCCCAGCTTAGATCCTAACCCGCAGTGTGGCCCTGGGTCAGAGTTAGCCAGTTGTTCCTCAGTTTCTCCCCCTGTAAAAGGTCGTAGCACCTTTGTCCAGGTGGGATGAGGTAGGAGAGTGCAGGAGTGCTGAGCAGAGCACCCACAAGGTGACTATTATTATCATTATTGTCACTAGCTGTGTCACCCTTCAACTCTCTCAATTCAACTCTCTTTGGTAAAATGAGGTTCATAATAACCTAAAGACTAGCTACGAAGACCAAAAATAAACCCTATGTTAATGGAGAGGGTGGGGGCTGAAAATATACAAGCCCTTGCTCACCTGAAGCCAGTGCAAGCCCACCTGTCCTCCGGGCCAAATTGTAAGAGAAAGGAAATTCAATTTGGGTCTCAATCCTCAAATGCCAACTGCCTGTCCCTCCCAGTCCCTCCCCAGTCACCTCTTCATGACATTATTTACATCCTCTCAAGATGTGTTCTTGTGGAATCTTATGGTTTTTACACAACACCAAGGGTATTAGTATCAAGGAGGGCTTCACGGAGGAGGTGGCCTTAATAGAGTTTACCAGATGGAGAATTTGAAAGAAAAGAAAGGCGTACTTGGGGACCCTGTGGTTTAGAATAGCAGTGGTGCGGGGGACACGATGGAGGAGCAGGAGGGAAGGCAGAAAATGTCAGTGGGGCTCGGCCCATGGAAGGGTGAGGCTGCCTGAGCCTAAGCTTTGATTTAGCCTGACAGCAATCAAGAGTTCCAAGGTTTTCTTTTTATTTCTTTTTCTATTTCCTTTTCTTTATCTTTTACAAATCTTTCAAACTCTTGCATGAATCGCCCAAAAGGCCAGAGGGCCTGCGTTTGCCTATGTGCCTTGGGGATAGGGAACCCACTTTTGGCCCGTGGGCACTCTGCAGGGTCGATGGGGCAGAGCCATGATGAGCCTGCCGTTCTAGAAGGCTCACTCCAACATCAGTGGGGACAATGCCTTGGAGGGGGCCAGGCCAGCAGTGAGGGGATCGGAGTTGGGTGCAGAAGCCCAGGGGAAAGATGACAAGAGTCTTCAAAGGAGAAGGAGGGACAGGGCTGGTGTGATCGACAGAGGACAGGGAATTCCAGGAAAGCCCTGCAGCAAGACAGGCTGTGGAGACGCTCAGGGAGGTACACTGAGCTGGGCTAGTGGAGGAACTGCCTGGAGGAGGCTCCTGCGAGTCGTTCTCAGTCTCAGCTTTGCCGTCTTCTGGAGTGGCCCAGGCTCTTCCTCTGATACTCTGAGTCAGTGGGTTTGGGGACAGGGCCAGGCATCTTTACAAATCTTTCCACCTGACTCTGGTGCTGAAGGTTCCAAAATCACAAACACGGGCTAAGAGAACAGGCGGGTGGCAGAGAGCTAATGCCCGACAGTGAGCAGGGAGAACAGGGAGAGTCGTGGGCTGCGAGCCTCATCTCAGGCCCTGGCACCCCTGCCTTTGTGTGACTGACAAGTAGCAGGAGACGTACAGGACAGAGCTAGAGGTCGACTTGCCTGGTTGTGGCCCAGATCCTCCCCCCTGCCCCCCAGGAGAGTGACTATGAGTCCTTCATGAGGACGTTTCAAGGTACACTAGTCACCATGAACGTGGTGTGGAATGGTCAGCACGAGAATGGCTTGGTGCGGGCAGAAAGGACATGGGCTCAGCCGCCAGGCGCTGGGGTGGAAACCCAGTTCTGCCCCCGCAGCGAGCTGAGCGGCCTTGGGTAACTGCCCCAGCCTCGGGGCGACCGTGCTTATCTCAATGAGGGGTAATAACAGCACCTCTCTTAATAGGTTGTTGAGAAGATTAAATAAGATCATTAAGTCCTTCAATAAACTTTTATCAAGGTATTATTATACACTAGGCACTGTTCTGGGAACTAAGACATAGCAGTGAACAAGAGACCCCAAAAATGCCTGCCCACATGGAGCTTATGGTGTAGCAAAGAGAAACAAACAATAAACAAACAGATGTATCAAACATAAAATATATATAATATATATTTATGAATTTTCTATAATATATGATATACCATATAAAATATATAACATAATGATATGTATCAAATATATAAGTATATATCCGATGGCTGGGGAGAAATTGGAGAAAGCAAGTATAGTCAACTCTTTGGGGATGGAAATACATGCAAAGTACTGGACCCAGAGGATGGCACAGAGTAAATGTGCAATAAGTTACATTTAAAAGGGCAAACAGCTAAAAATAAGGGAGCTGTAAAGATTAAGGAAGATGCTGTGTGATACAGAAGTGCCTAGTGGAGATCCAGTACTCAAAAGATCATGGTTTTCATTACTCCCTCCTTCGACACTGCCCACTAACCCCAGATCACACACATACATGCACGTACACACATGTGCACGCACACACACACGCACACACACAGCACTTTCTCTTCTTTCCCTGCTGAATCCCTCTCCCTAAATCCTTCTTCCCAGCTATTCTGCCACCCTCTATCAACTGCGTGGCCATGGAGATGAAACAAGTTACTTGATGGAAGATAAGAAATCAAAACATACGGAGGGTGCTTGTCCAGATAGCATAAATGACTCTTCATTATCATATGGGAACCAAAGTCTCAAATTAAAAATAAAAGAAGGCATGAGGCAGCTTTTGCTGCACTTCAGCCACAGTGGAGATTCATTGTCATACAATCACCGAGAATATTGTGTTGATTGGCAAGAGCTGGGCTTTGTAGAACGGACAAAATTCCCCACAGATAATCTACAATGGAATTGTTCAGTGTCAGGCACAGCTCTAATAATATTGTTCTGGGCTACGTTGGATGTAAATATCTCACTCTTCATTTTGTAAGCAATCAAAGGGAAGCTTTATAGATGCGAAGGCATGAACGGTTATAATAGTATCTGTGCTGAAAAACACATGAGCAAAGTGAAAAAATCAAAGAACATTGTGCCTTAGAAAGGCTTCACTTTGTGGCTTATCTCCCATCTCCTATGTCTGTCCAGCAAGTTGCACAGTAGACGCATAACAAAAGACCGCACTGTAAATGTTGCCCTTGACATTATTAAAAAGTACAGGATTGGCAAATCAGACTGGAAAAAATATCAGACTTTTAAATCTGGACAGCCAGACAATCTCTCTTCATGTTGTGACAATGCCTGGAATGATAAAAGGGGGGAAGGGGACTCTTAATACTCTTAATAAAATACCCACTATGTGCTTGGGTGCTTTGCCTCTGTGTTAGTACAATGATTCCAATTAAGAGTGCTGAATGATAGAGCCAGAAAGACCCAGAGTCAGATTTTTTAGCTGTGTGGCTTTGGCCAAGCAAGTTAATTAAGCTCTCTGCTCAGTGTTTTAATCTCTAAAATGAGGATAATGCATAACCCACAGGATTGTTTTGAGGATTAAGTAAAATAATCTTTTAGTCCAGGACCTGAAACATACCAGGCACTCAGAGGAGTGTGTTATAAATTTTAATCTACACAATAGTCCTGTTATGGGTTGAATTGTTTCTTCTAAAAAGATATGTATAGATATATATCTAACCCCAAGTCCCTGTGAATGTGACCTCATTTGGAAACAGAGTCTTTGCAGATGATCAAGTTAGGATGAGATCATGAAGGTATGCCCTACTCGATAGGACTGGTGTCCTTAAAAAAGGGGGAATTTGGACACGACACACAGTGGGAGAACACCATGTGAAGGTGGGGGATTGGAGTGATGCATCTACATGCCAGGGAACATAAAAGATTGCCAGAAAGCCACCAAAATCTAGAAAGAGAAAAGGAAGGATTCCCTTACAGGTTTCAGAGGAATAGTGGCTCTGCTGGCACCTCCATCTGGAACTTCCAGCCTCCATAACTGTGAAAAAATAAGTTTCCATTGTTTTCAGCCACCTCGTTTGTGGCACAGCAGTCCAAGCAAACTAATACAGCTTTATGAGAAGAAAAACTATCCCCATTTTCGGATGAAGAATTGAAGCCCAGAGAGGTAAAGTTTATAGCTCAAAATCACTCAGACAGAGGTGGTCAGGCTGGGATTTGAACTCGGGCCTCTCTGAGCCCAGATTCTATCCTCTCTCCATTCATGTGTGGCCTCCATTCACAGGAGCGGAGTTTGGGATGAAAAGCAAGGTAGGGCTGGAAATGAGCCCCCATTTATTAAACCCGGGTCCCAGTGGAGGCACCAGGTCAGACTGGTCTGATTATGAACAGCTCATTAAGTAAAGAGCAGTGAATGCTTGAGAGTGACTTTTTAAGAAGAATCGACTTTTATTTATAGTGACGTTCCGGTCATTAATTTCGAAAGAAGAAAGCCCAAAGCAGAAGCAGGTTCATTAAAAATTTGACATTAGTAATTTAATTAAATTGGGTCTTTGCATCTCATTGCAGAAAATGAAACGTTAGTTCTACACCAGTTCTCAGCTCATTTCCTCTGGTTGGCTCCCTCCCCTCACCTTAGCTTGCTTTTTTCTCCAAATGTTTACCTGCTCTGCCCCTCCCACCCCCAACACTCATAAACATGCACACATCACAGTCACTGCCTCCGCGGTAAGCCAGCAGCGGGGGATCGTGGGAAGCTCCAAGTGACCAGCAGCAAGGGATCATGGGATGCTCCAAGTGAGCCAGCAGCAGGGGACCATGGGAAGCTCCAAGTGAGCCAGCAGCAGAGGATCATGGGAAATGCCAAGCAAGCCAGCAGTGGAGGACCAATCATGGGGAATGCTATGTAAGCCAGCATCACAGGATCATGGGAAATACCAAGTAAGCCAGCAGCAGGGATCATGGGAGGTGCTAAGTAGGCCAGCAGTGTGGGATCATGGGAAATGCTAAGCTGGGCCAACGGACAGGGCAATGGAGGTTAATCTTTTCATCCAGGTCATCTTACTTTTCAGTGGTAAAGAGTGGGCAGGAAAGAGCTCTTCATTCTTTAAGATTAATTATCCCACAAAAATATAAGCCTGTGAGGGCTGAGACCATGGCTATATTCCCAGCACCAAGCACAGTAGGCCCGCAATTAATCTTTGTTGCACGAAAGAATTAATACATGAATGAATAACTCCCCAAACAGCTGATTAATGAACACACAAATATGTTCCCACAAGTTCCAGGCACCATGTTAGTCTCCCAGGATACGCTTGAGAGGCAGAGCAGGCCCGTGCCCTCAGGGCCCTGCCGCCCAGTGGAATGAGAACATCTGCCAACCTGTAAGCGCCTCCTGTGTCCCAGGCCCAGTGCCAGCCGTGCAGCATGTATATTGGGAACCCCTCAGCTACTCGATGTTCTTGGCCTCACTCCTCTCTCAGCTGAGGAAACTAAGGCTCAGAGAGTTCACGCGAGTCAAGGTCACACAAAATAAGACAGTGGGAGAACCTGGTTTCAAACCCAGATCTGGCTGGTTCCAAAGTCTGCCAGTTCCCTCCACACTGAGCTGTTTTTTCTCAGAAGAGGAGGAGAAGGGAGTGGGAAGGCCTTCCTCTGGAGGGTTCTGAGATCATCAGGGCTGATAGGGAGGGTCCTGGGATACAGTGTGGATATAAAGAGGATACTGCAAGGGCTTGGGGAGCCCTTTAGAGTCCAGGCCCACCCATCTCCACTTCCTTGTCATTGCCACCCCACCCTTTCACTCTAGGCTCCCTGAGCTCCTAGGTTATCTCTGGCCTCAGGGCCTTTGCACATGCTGCTTACTCTTTTTGGTCTAGCTAATTCTTACTGATGTCTCAGGGTTCTGCATAGATGTCACCTCCTTCAGGAAGTCATCTCTGACCTCCCATTCCCCGCCCCCCACTCCTCACCAACTGGGTTTGGTCCCCTGCCTGGTCCCTATCCCATTATAACCCTTAGTGTGCCTTTACTTGTGCACATTTGCCACTGGCCTGGGAGCGAAGATTCGTTTGTGTTTTACTCACTGGGCACCAGGCCCTATCCTAAGCACTTTGCATACCTGAACTTGTTTATTAATAACTCTCATAACAACTAAATTGGCATGAGGAAGGTATCACTGTGATCCCTATCTTACAAACAAGAAAACTGAGGTGCAGAGTGGTTCAAAGACTTGCCCAAGGTCCCACAGGTGGTGAGCTGTCGGGCTGGGAAGTGAACCCAAGCAAGGTGGCTCCACGAGTCTGTACTATCCACCCCCTTGCTGTGCGGCCTCTCACATTCTGATAAGTCAAAGCCAGGTGGGTTAATGGAGAGGTTTGGACAGTGGTCTGGGCATGGCCAACACCCCTTGTCCCCACCCTATGGGGACATCTTGGAATGGTGGAAGTTATGGACCTTTAGGGAATAGGCAGCTCCCACTCGGGAGAAAGGCAGAGGGCAGGGGCAGCTGGGTCAGGTGGGACCAGTAACTTACAGGCACAGAGGAGCTGTCCTCCCTCCGTACTAATTGCTGGGTCATGATGCTCTTCTGCCCTTACTAAGACCATTTCTTCTGGATAATGGGGGTGCACTCGCAGCTTGCCCAACTGCTTTGGCTCCAGCCCAACACTGCATTGTACTCCCCCCTCCCAATTTTCCCCTTTAAATGAGTCAGTCTGATGGGAACTATGGTTCTTGTCTTCCCATCTCATTGCCTGTTCTAGCACCAACCAGCCCCTTCAACTCTCCTGCACCTACTGGGCCAAAGTACCCCTCTGGCTTCCAGGGCAGACCACACATGAAAGGAAGGACCCTGGATTTAATGAGCATCTACTCTATGCCATGTTCTGTGTCCCTTCCATGGTGTTTGGTGAGAAGGAGAGGAGTCTGGAATCAGACCAATCACGCCCAAGAGATTAAAGTCACTTCCCTGGGGTGGGTTCTCTACTGATCGGGACAGACATAATTCACACCCAGGGCTGCACATTAGAAAAAGCAAGAAACCTAGCTGTCCAATTACAGAGCTCATGTGTGATCCTCCTTAACATATGACCTCTTTTGAATGACCCATTCTCTGAGAATCAGCAGCTGTGAGCGGTAAGCAGATCAGCAGTGGCCAACTACGTGCACAGAAGAGGAAATGAGTCACAGGGAGGCCAAGTGGCCTCGGGAGGTATGGCTAGGAAGCCAGCGTCAGGGCTCGAACCCAGCTCATGGGCTAAATGTCTCTCCCTTTCTTTATAGTTCTCCCCAGTCACACGTGCGGGAACCCAGGAAGGCTGACCAACGGCGTCCAGCAGGGCTCAACCTTCAACCTCGGCGACAAGGTCCGCTACAGCTGCAACCCCGGCTTCTTCCTGGAGGGCCATGCCGTGCTCACCTGCCACGCTGGCTCCGAGAACAGTGCCACGTGGGACTTCCCCCTGCCCTCCTGCAGAGGTAGGTGGCCAGAGAGGGGTCTGAGGGCATTGGCTGGGAGGGAATGCTGGGGCTTCCGGTAGGATCCAGTCTCAAGGACAGAAGATACACGCCAGCAGGGCATGGGGACCCACCATGGGGAGCCCAAGTCTGGGGAGCACCAAGGGTCCACAGGGCCCCCAGGTTTTCTAGGGGCTTTTGAGCCTCACCTGACCTCCTAGCCGTCATGTGTGCACTCCATTCCCTTCCCCTGCATCACAAACTTATTTTTAGCCAGTCTGCCCTTCCCTCCTGCCCTGCTGTCTCAGATGAAACATCGCTTCTCTTCCCCTGCAGACCATCCCTCCTCTTGTGCACAGACTGCTTCTCCAACAGCTTCCAGACTGACCTCGTCTTAGCGATTGTTCTCTTCTCTTTCTTATAAATCCACCCTCTCTCCCTATGTAATAGTTCCTTCCTCTCAGCCTCAAATACGCTTAAAACCACTCTAGCCCAACCACACCCCCTAAAAAAACCTCTCTTCAATGCTATGTCTGCCTCAGCCTCCCAGCTTCAGTGAACAAGTTGTCCCTCTTTGCCCAAGACTTCCCCATTTTTAGTCCTGAAGGCCCACATCCTAGAAACCCCCTCAGTCCCAGGCAAACCATGACATTGGTCACTCTATTCATTGATCACCTGTCTTTTCCTTATTGCCGGCCCCCCTCCACTCATAACAGCCCTATGCCTTTCTAAAATAATTTCCAGTGGCTATCTGATGATAAAAACAGGCTGGGCACGGTGGCTCACACCTGTAATCCTAGCACTCTGGGGGGCCAAGGTCGGGGGAGTGCTTGAAGTAGGAGGAGTTCAAGATGAGCCTGAGCAAGAGCGAGACCCTGTCTTTACTGAAAATAGAAAAATTAGCCAGGCACCATGCCTCACGCCTGTAGTCCCAGTTACTCAGGAGGCTGAGGCAAGAGGATCACTTGAGCCCAGGAGTTTGAGGTTGCAGTGAGCTACGATGACGCCACTGCACTCTACCCAGGGTGACAGAGCGAGTCTCTGCCTCAGAAAAATAAAAAACAAAAAATAAATGCATGATCACTTTTAAAAGCTTAGAAAATACAGGAAAGAATATAGAAGAAACAAAATTTGCCCATTTTAATCACAAATGTTATGTATTTCCTTTTTATCTTCTAACACATATTGCACATATGCATATAGTACAAAAAGTACATAAATTGAGATGATAATGCATGTAGATAATTTTTAACCACCTTTGAAAAACTACTGCATTGCACGGTAGGATTTCCCACGCCACCAGCAAAGCCCATCCAGCCTCTGTCTCCCTTTACCTCCCGTTTACTCCGCTGTAGGCTGGCCTTTGCCCCAATACTCTGCATCCTGCCGCCAAATCAGGTGGGAATTGTCTTGGCCCTTACATTTCTTGACCTCTTGGCAGGCTTTTGCACTACTGACCACCTTTTCCTTCTTGAAACTCCCATCTCTGCATTCCGTGGATCCAGACCACGTATGTGACAGTCAAGGGGGTGAGAATGATTGGTGTAAGTAGCTCCTCCTTTGGTTCCAGTTTTACTTTTCTCTTGGAGGAAGCTTTTCTGTAATTACTATCGAAAGACTAGCTCCAGGGATAAGCAGCTCCCTCCTCCCACCACATGCACATACTTTTTATTATCGACTCCAGGGATGAAAATTACTTGGCACGTGTACCTATTCCCCTCATTCCCACTCGCGTGGCAGACATAATGAATTGATCATAGCATCCCTTCTCCGAGTCCTGGCACAGCTGCGAACGCCTTCCAATAGGCTAGCCACAGCCAATACACTTGATCTCACCTTCGTTTACTCCTCCTCAGCCAACAGAGCCAGCCTCAGGCACGGTGATCCTTCCCGGTGGAGCCCAGGGGCACTAGAGTCTCATTTCCTGCCTTCTTAAGTTCCATCTTCCCAGGCTCCATTTCTAACTGGGGACTTGCCTCTTTTCAGGAGATTGACATCGGGAATGACCAAACCCATCAGGGGAGACCTTGGCCCCTACATACGGGTGCCTGGCCTAACCATAGCCTGATGCCGCTGTATCTGCCCATCCTTATAGCTTCTGTACCCGCCCACCCCCTGCCCTGGGGATGTGACAGTTATCAGTCTGATCTGCCAAGGAGGGTGTGAGAGTTATGACATGGTAATAGAATATGAGACATAATCATAAATGAAATCGAGTATTTAAGGTGTGAAATATAAGCCATGGTTCTTTTTCTTTTTGTAGCACTATGAATACCCTTTTGTTTAAGATAGAAACTGAAAACAAATGTCATCCAAGTATCAGATGCAGAAGGGCTATCACTCTGTGGGGTTCAGTATAATTCACGTCCTATCCCATGCTAATAGAGCGGAGATCCACTATCCCTCCCAATACTGTCAGGAATCTTTGTCAACTTTAGCTTCCTGTGAACCCTGAACTCGCTGTCATGCCTCTCTTCCCCTGGCTCTGCTCTGCCAACTTAGGTCAAGAACTTGGCCCATTTTGCTTGACGACCCACCCCCCAAAAAAACAAAAACAAAAATAAAAAACAAAAAAAAACACTAATGAAAGTGTCTGCATGTAGTGCAGCCTTGATGGAAAGTTTGTGGCAATGCAAGGGGTTTCCATCTCAGCAATGGCAGTGACTTAAAATGACAGTATAAGCAATTGTAAGCTTCAGGGTCTTTTGGTCCCTTCTCCCTGGAAGCTTCTCCCCCGCTCTGTCTTGGCATGCCCGGGTTCCCCTGGGGTGTGTATTGCACCCTCTCTTCTTTCTCCAGCCTCTGCCACTTTGATTCGGCCTGTGTCTTGGCCGCATTTCAGAACTTCCGTCAACTTCTTAGGCACAAGAGCCTGGTTTCCTCTTGACTTTGCCATTTCTTTATAATCTCCCTTCGCCACCCAAGCTACTTAGCTGTAAGGTGATATTTTCCTGAACAAGGAGAACTCTCACCCTAAAAGAAACTCTGGGTTGGCTGTTAAAATATCTTTTTTGCTGTTGTTGTTAACCTCAACCGCCAGAGATAAGCAATGAGGCTGCCTTGTGAAGGTCTTCCTTTGCCAGGTCGGATCACGGCCGTGAAGTCCAGTGTCACTGTGTCCAGGCATGGGGGGTGGTGGGAGCTGACCCTTCAGTGGGAAGGAGCTGGGTGGGGAGATGCTGCTCTCCCAGCATTCACATCACATGTCCCCACCTCCAGCCCTGTCCCTGTCCTAGCTTCGGGCCCATGTACATATTGGACCCTCTGCTGAACCCCTACCTAGGATGGCACATCCCAAACCTAACTCTTTCTCTTTTCCCCAAACCTGCTCTTTTTGCTGCCTTCCCCAGCTCAGTGAAGAGTGTTCCCACCCACAGCAGCCAGCCGGACACCGAGGGGCGTCTATTCACATTTCACAATCTTGCTTTCCTCGCTGCCCGAGTCCCTCTGCACCAGCCCATCCCCTCCATGCCTCTGCCACCCTTCAGGCGACAGTCCTGACTCTCTCATCTCTCCCCTGCCTCACTGCAGGGGGCCCTCTGTGGGCAATCGTGCTCCAGTCCCCCTACTCACACACCTACCTCCCTGTCCCTTCTCCACCGCGGGAATGAACTTTCTGAGGCACAGATCTGACAAAGTCACCCGTCGCTTGGAATCTCATCAGTGGCTCTTCATCACTGACAGGGTCAAGTTCAGATTCCTTAGCATGGAGCACAAGGCCATTCCAGAAAGAGTCCCAGATCGGCCTTTCTAGTCTGTCTCCTAGTCTTCTTGTAAGTAGCTGCCACTTGAGCCACACCAGAGAACGCTCCCTTCCAAACACACCAGGGAGGGAGGCCAGCTGAGGATGTCAAATCTCGCTTTCGGAAGGGCTTCAAGCCCAGGAGACTCCCTGCTGCCTGGGGGTGAGAGTGGGGGGCAGAGATGTGGTTCTGCTCAGAGGCTAGGAGGAACACAATGGCTCTCCAGGGCCCCCCAGGGCCACCCTCACCCGCCTCCCTAGGCTTCAGGTCCATTTCTCTATCCTAATTCGCCACAAGCTACAAGAATATCTTGAGAAGTGTCCACAATAATGTCAGTGATTTTCTGAAAGTGATTTTCCAAACCATCCTTCCTTAGGAAGTCAAGCTAAACAGGAGCAAAGGGTGCTCGCCACGCGCCCACACTGTGCCAGGAGCGGCGGTCATGCCAGGGCTAACGGGCTCCTCCTCGGGAAGGATTAAAAGCCTTTTGGCCTTTCTTCCTCTTGTGCAGAAGCCTCAAGGGCTGGCATCTGCGAGTGGATAAACCTCATCCACAGGGCAGTGGTCCGTAAATATTTGCTGAATGAACGGCTGTCTGGACGGGGCTGACTCACCGTCAGGATGGCGCAGGCACACAAGCCAGAAAGGGAAATTACTGGCCTTGGTTACTGCACCTGCCCGGCAGCTCTGAGTGACAGGATCTCTTTAGATCAGAGCTCCCGGGAGCAGCTTGGAGAGCTGTGTGTGTCTGCTTCACCCAGGAAATACCACGTGCCCAGCTGAAAGGTGGGCTTGGTCTCGGGATATGACACGGACTGAGCTTGGGGAATAGGGAGCAGTAGGGATCCGGGGGGCAGAGCAGGCTTGACGCTGACCCCCTGAGAAGGCCCATCCCAAGGATCCTGGCCCATCGAGGCTTGGTCCAGCTGGCAGAGGGAAGGGAGGCAGGGCCTGTGACCTCCCTTCACTTTGTGTCACTCTGGGCACATTTTCAAAGGCACAGGTCCCTGGAAGATGCTGAGTTTTGGTAACCTCTTTGATCCACAAGAAGGAAAACCATGTGGATTTCAGCAACCAGCCTCTGACTTGCAAGGGGCATTGGCCCTGGATCAAAGAAGGCTTCCCGGGGAAGGAACAGAGTTCAGAGGCGCTGGGGGCTGAGAGGCAGGTGGTAGAGAGAAAGCTGGCCTGAGCAAGAAGTGCGTGGCCTCTGAGGTTCAAGCCAAACACTGCAGGCTGCCACCAGACCTGGGGAAATGGGCATTTGGTCTGCGAAGCTTGGACTGCAAGTGTCGAGTTGCATTCCAAATTTTCTGGCCCCAGGAGGAGGAGCCCGCAGAATGTGAAAGAGAAGCAGTGGTGCTGGGCACAGACAGTGCACGGAGTCAGGCCGGCCTGGGTCCAGCCCTCACTATGCCAGCCCGTAGCTGTGTGGCTGCCAGCGTGCTGCTAAACCTCTCTGAGTTTTAAAGGTGACACACAACTAGCAGCCTTACAGGGCTGATTGCCTGCTCATTCTTTTACTCAGCTATTCAACAGCTTTCTACTGAGCATCTACTATATGCCAGCCAGTCATTGATTCAGACACTAATTTATTAACTGCCTAGCAGGTGTCAGATATTCTTCTAGATAGAGGGAATTGTAGCAACAAACAAGTCAGACCCAATTCCGTGATCTCGTGGGGTTTACATTCCGGCAGCTGAGAGGCAGAAAATGGATAAAGCCAAATAAATAAATTTCAGCGGTGGCAGGAGCTAGGAAGGAAATAAAGTAGCCAGTGAGGAGAGGAAGGTTGCTTTAGATGGAGCAGTCAGGAGAGGCCTCTCTGCGAAGGTGACATCTGATCTTGGTCCTAAATGACAAGAAGGAGCCTGTTATGTGAAGACCTGGGGAAGGGGAACAGCAAGTGCAAAGGTCCTGAGGTGGGGAAGAGCTTGACATGTTAGAGCCACAGAGAGCAGTCGACGTGGCCTGAGTAGAGTGAGGGGTGGGTGCAGAGGGCAGGGCTGGGTGAAACAGGGGAGAAGTTTGAGTTTGGCTCTGAGTTCAGGAGGCAGCCAGGGAGAATTGTAAGCAGAGATATGGTTCAGTTTAACTTCATGTTTTAAAAAGATCACTCTGGATGATGGAAAGGAGAGAGATTGTAGATGGGCAAGAGGCATAACAGGGAGACCGATTAGGATGCAGCCATTGTGGGCAACCAGGCTGGAGCTGATGCATTTCGATCAAGGGTGGCCACAGCAGAGAAGGAGGGATGTGTGTGGATTGGGCGTGCATGGATTTGTGGCACAGCCGACAGGCCTTGCTGATGGGTTGGATGTGGGCTCTGATGGAATGAAGGATCAAGGCGGACTGCCAGGCTCTTTCTGGAGTGCTGGTGGGTGGGGATGCCAATGACCAAGCAGGGGTGACTGGTGCAGGGGGCAGGAAGATTGTGCCCCAAAGACAATCAAGACAGTTCATTTTGTCCAGGTGAAGTTTGAGATGCCTGTGAGACATCCACGTGGGGGTTTTCACTCTGTAGCTGGGGGGAGTCCTAGTCTGGAAAGAGGCATAAGAGCCCCTAGGGCAGCTCTGCAGATAGCAAGAGGGTCTGGGCTCTGCATGCTGGGCCCCATTGTGTTGGTCAAATGAAACAACACACAGAAAGCACCAAACGCCATGCCAGGCACAGCGTGGACCTTGAGTGGTTCTGAGCACTGGGGCTTTGGTGTGGACCATGGCTACCCAGTGCCACTCCTTACTGTAGGGTTCCTTTACCGCTGCTGGGATCACTAGTGCTTCTCCTGTCACCTTTACCATCACTACTACTGTAGCAGAACATTTTGCAACGTGGGCTCTGGGTCCCATTCACCTGACCTTGCCACCCACACCCACTGGCTGAGTGGTTTTGGGCCAGTTACTCAACTTCTCTGTGCCCCAGTTTTCTCACATGTTAAGGGAGAATAATAACAGTGCTTCACTCATAAGCTGGAATTGGGGTTTGAGTTGATAAATGCTAAGCACACAGCAGAGGGCCTTGCTCATAGCAGTGACGCAATGAGAGTGAGCTATCATTGTGATTCTTACTGCCATGGCCACATTGGCCAGCATTTATTGAGCCCTAAGCATGTGCTGGATCCTGCATTACCCAGCGCAATCCTCAGGGAAACCCTGGGAGGTTAAGGTATGGTTATTCCCTATAAGCAGCGAGGGAAGGGAGGCCCAAAGCGATGCCGTGCTTTGCCTGTGATCATGCAGCTGGAAGGTGGTGGAGCCAGGTTTCAGCCAAAGTCCGGGTGCCTAATGGCCATGATCTTGACCAACCTTATCCACTGCACGCAAGGATAAGGTGGCCTCGGGCCTGTGGCAGGAGACTCACAATGACACTATGACTTCCAGGGCTCCTCCAGCCCCGTGTCTAAGGCCCGAGAGCCTGGCCCCCAGGTGCATGCACCCCTGCGTGGGTCCGCCAGGCCAGGGACTGCCGGTCTCCTTGGCTGCTCTTGACCTTCCACTTTAACTTGTGCCATGAGCTCTTTAGGAGAGACACCTCTGGGAAGGGCCTGAGGTCACTCTGCTGGACAGATGCTGCTGCAGGGCGGGTGTCAGGGGCTGCCAGGAGCTACTTTCCCTTCTTGTGAAGGGGGCCTAACCCGAGGCTCACCCTCCTCCACCTGGGGCGCAGCACAAAGCCCCTGCCTCAGACCCCTCGGGCGGAGGAGATGGGAGCAGGAGGAGGCTTCTGATCCCTGGAAACCCTATCTCTAGGGTCTGGCGCTTCCAGGAGCCAGCTCCTAGCCCACGTGAGGAACCGGATGACAGCGACAGAGGCCTGGGCGGCAGAGAAATAGGTGGGTAATGGGATGGGCCTGCAGTCAGAGTGTCCTGGGTTCAAACCCCGGCTCCAACATTAAGTAGCTACGTGGCCATGGGGAAGTTTTAAAAACTCACTGTGCCTCCGTTTCCTCATCTGTAAAATGGATGTGATAATTCCTAACTTTTCAAGAGTTTTGAGGATTAAATGAGAAAACGCAGGTGGAGCATTTTGCACAATGCCTGGCCCACAATGAAAGCTCAACAGAGAGTTACGCAATCAAATCCCATGTCCTGTCTACATTCCTCTCTCAGAAGGATGCGTCGGGTGGCGGTATCTGTGGAAGGAGTATCTGTGGGGCAATGGCAATGTTCTTGGGACTTGGTTATTTCTTAATTTTAAGGAGCGTCTTTGTGAAAGCCAAGGATGAAGAGGCAGAGTCCAGAGCCCCCAAGGACAGGGTACTGAGGAGGTTGAGCAGGTGACGGGGACCCTGGCATGGGCAGGGATGCTAAGCTGGACAGTGGAGAGAGGGCTGTAGCTCTGGGCACCGTCTCTCATCCCTGCTCTGAGGTGGCAAGATGGCGGCTTCGCCCTCGGGGCCTGTTGGCATTTTCACGTCCTCCGAGGCTGAGTGGCCCTGAGGAGGGTGACATGAACAGAAGCCGCTGTGAAGACCCCAAAGCTTCCAGGCATCCAAGACGGTGTCCCGGAGTTGGCCTGAAACCATCAGGGCGGATAAGGGACTGCTTCCTCCAACCCTGCCTGAAGTGTGTCAGTCACTGCAGAGTTAACAGGCGTCACAGGGGACTGAGGGAGAGTTCTCTAAAATTACGGTTAATTGAAGAGATTTCAGCAGACCTCAAAGGCGATCATAAATAAAGTCATAAACTTGGAAAGGCAACTCTCAGCACAACATACCTGCCCTCAGAACATGCACGACTTCACGGCAGTGCAAAATGCCCATTGCCGGAGAAGGAGAGAGTGCAAATGAATATTTTAGAACAGTGGTGTCGGCTGAAGGTTATATTTTATGACTCTGAAGTTGTAACCATGAAATATGATGCCTTGTTTGAAGTGTGAGAAAAACCTCCAAACAGCTTTTACAGGATCTTCAATCAAAACAGGACGGTGCAAGCGTAAGGGTGTCAGAGGAACCCGAGAGGCAGGACAGCTAACACAGCAGAGGTGTCATCTTCACAGTCGATTGGTGGCTCTGGCCAGAGGGTCTCAAGTTCCCAAGTCCCCAGTCCTGGCACAGTCCTGAAGTCATGGACTAAAATTGGGCAGTCTGAAAATCCCAGAATGGCTCACCAAGCAGGGAAGTACATTATAGTGGAGGAGACTACCGTCCCTGTACCAGAGAGACTTGACTGGAATCCTGACTCAGTCACTTCCTGTGTGGCCTTGGGAAAGTTACTTAACCTCTCTGAGCTTCAGTCCCCTGTTACATTTATTTGTTCAACAGATATTTAGTGGGTGTCTGCTATATATTCCAAGAAATAAACTAGGTGCTAGGGACAGAATGGACATGGCCCCTGCCCTCATGGATTTTACTGCATAGATATTAAATAAATAATGACATAATTGATCAATTAATTATGGGAAAGTATATAATGCACTGAAAGTGTGTGATGGGGGTATTCTGTTTCTGTAAAGATCCTTGAGGAAGTGTTACTGAGGCTGGAACCTAAAGGCTGAGGAGGGGCCAGCCCCTTGTTTCTTCCCACAGAGACAGGGAAGAAGGTTCCAGAAAGAAAGAATAGCACTTTCAAAGGTCCTGGAGCAGGGAGATGCTCTGTGCATCGGAAGAGCTGGGAGGAGGCCAGCGTGGCTGGGATGGGAGGGCGGGGTGAGGGGTGTCTAACGGAATCGCGTAATCAGGCATGTGCTTGCCGGCTCCCCTCCGGCCTCTGTGAGGAAGGGATGGGCTGGAGGAAGAGGGAGGCTTGGGGACCAGGAGGGGGCCTCACGGCTGTGGTCAACTTGGAGCATGACGTGGCTTAGAGTAGCACAGCGGCAGTAACGGGGGCGGATAGAGACGAGAGCCACTTAGCAGGACTGCCGGGGCTGTCACTGGGTGGGTGTGGGTGCGGGAGGAGCTGAGGGTGAGCCCAGCCTCTGGCCTGAGGAACTGGGTGCACAGTGCCGACACGCGCCGGGACGGGACGCCCTGGAAGAGCCGGGTTTCGTGTTAGGAGAGTGTGAGGCGGCCTTGTTGGGTTGGGATTGAGAACAACATGGAGTATCTAAGGGTTTCTAAGGCCACGGTGGGCTGAAGGCTGCAGGGCCGTTATCTCTCCTCCGAGACCTGCTGCCCGTCTGGCATTCCCTGTTGAACACCCCATGCGCGGGGTGAGGCCGTGTGGACCAAGGGCCTGGTTGGGACGCCTCCACCAGAGTGGCTGCCCGGCCGGGCCCTCACCCTCCTGGCAGCTCCGGAGCCGGCTTGCTCCCTCCCGACGCCTCTCTTTGGTGTCCTGCTCACTTCCCACTGAGGTCCCCTCCCTCCCGACTGCCCTTTCTCTTCTCTCAGGTGCCTTTGCTGCTCCTGCACCTTAAATGTCCGTTCTGTCCCCAGCCTTCTCTGTTCTGTTGAATGAGTTCCCGCGTCGTCCCGCAGACTCCCTGCCTCACAGCCTCTGGGTCTCCAGGCCCACAGCCACTGCCCCATCTGTTCCTCGGGACTCACGTTCATCATCGGGGGGGCTCTGAGCAGAGGAGGGCGGCCGCCACTTCCTGCAGAGCTGTGTCTCCTCTGGGGTCCGCTTCCTCCCTGTCCTGCATGGCCCACTCCCTGCTGGAGAGACGTCCTCTTGCTCCTCCCGGCCTGCGTCCTGAGTCCCTTTCTGCTCCATCTCCGCCTCCCACTGCCACTGCCTAGAGTTGGGGCCTTGACGAATGGAACAGCCTCTTCTCTGTCCTCCCTGTCTCTGGTCCCCTGTCTACGGCCCTCCCACCCCCAGCCACACCGTCCATCCATTACTAGGACCAAAGTCATCCTTCTAAAATGGGCCTGGGCTTCCACTTCCTGCTGAAAACCCCCTTCTCCACACCTGCCATGGTGCCCGGACACCTGCAGATCAGATCCAAACCCCTCAGCAACACCATCAGGGCCTTTCTGAGCTGACCTTTGCCCTCCCCTCCCATTTTGACTCCCACTGCTCAGTTCACGCGCCTGGCACTTTCATTGCAGTGGCCAGCTGGCCACTCCCCAAGCAGGACCCATCCAGCCCTTCTAGCCCCTGTTTCCTCCACCTCAAACCTGTTTCTTTCTTCTCCCACCAGCACACTCCTCCTCCTTTTCCAAGGTTTGGGCTAACTGTCCCTTCCTTCACCATGATTACCCTGCCCCAGTGCAGCCAAGACCAAGCCCCCACGGCCAGGGCTGCAGCCGGCTCCACCTGGTGTGGTCAGGGCCGGTGGCAGAACTGCTGGGGACGGGCAAGCCCAGTGCTTGCTGGGAACAACACCGACAAATCTCCCGTTTGCTGACTGGCTCCTGTGCCTTATCTCCCCGGTAATGTTCCCGGAGAATTTATTTACATCAGAAGGAGACAAACTCTGCCTTGGATGTCAGACTTCACAGCCTCCTGCCAGAGAGATAGCCAGGGCGGAAACACCGCGCAACCTGATAAAAGGAGCAAACAGCCTCACTACACTGCACGTGTCACCAAGCAAGGGCCGTCTCGCCTCCCTCCACTCCCTCCCTGGGGCTGGGCAGCCGGCCTGGGGTAGCAGAGGAGGAAGGGGGAGGAGGAGGAGAACAGGACCTCAGCTCCTCTGCTCAACATTTAAGGCCCTTCCTGGTCCAGCCCTTGCCTTCCTGCCCAGCCCAGCTCTGTTGTCTCTGCCTGTCCCTTCGGGTTCAGCGGTCCTGCCTAGGAAGTCCCTCAGCATGCCACACTACCCGACTTCCACGACTCTTGCTGTTTCTCTGCCAAAGACGCCCTCTCCCGAGAGGCTCACCATGCAGACAGCCCTCGGTTGGTGGCTCTTGCCAGCTCAGTGTTCAAAATGCAGCCAGACCGACTGCGTCTCTCTGTTACCACCTGGTCCAAGCCACCACTGATGCTTACCTGGATTATTGTGGCAGTCTCAAGAGGGCCCCAGCTTCTGCCCTTTCCCTCTTTGATTCATTGTCTGCATGACAGCCAGAAGGATCCTGCACCCTCCACTGGCCTCTTATCTCATTCAGGGTGAAGATCCACATCCTTACGGCGGCCTCCAAGGCCCTCTGTGGTCTGGCCCCCACTGACCTTGTCCTCTGCCAGCCTCCCTCTTCCCACTGTTCCAGTCCCTGGGGTCCCCTGATGCTCTTCAGAGCCTCTGCACCCCATGGCCTTTGGGTTTACTGTTCCATCTGCTCAGAATGCTCTTCCCTCCCCCAGATAACTACATGGCTCCTTCTCTCACTCTTTGAGGTCTTGGTTCAAATGCCTTCACTGACCACCCTTTCTGAAATGTCCACAGCCGGCTCCCAACACAGGGTGCACTGCGTCCCCCTCCACACTGATCACCACCTCATTTGCCGTAGAATTTACTTATTTATCTTGGAATCGTCTTTATCCCTCTGAGCAGAGTATAAGCTCTGCGAGATCAAAGATTCTTATTTGTCTTATTCTCAGCTGAATCCCTGGGTACCTAGAACAGTGGCTGACACACAGTAGGTGCTCAGTAAGCATTTGTTGAATGAATGAATGAATGTCTCAACAAAAACCTTATCTCATCTGTGAAGCCTTCCCCACCTCCCACGTGCTAACACTGTGCCCTCAGCACCTCCGTTATAACAATTCCACATTGCCGCTGCTGGTTCTCCTGCCCGCCCCCTCTCTGAGAAGCAGGTGAGGGCAGGGAGGAAATCGAGCATTTCATAGCGTACTGCTGGCCCCAGCCCAGTGTTCGGCACACAGTAGGTGCTCAGTTCACAGGTGTGGGAGGGAAGCATTCATGGGCACCTAAGGTGGGTGAGCCCTTTCATTTCTGTGCTCAGACATGCCTAACAGCTGGCATTTGGAAGTGCACTTATGGTTCTCTTGACTCTGTAGAATGATATTAGTAAGAATTGTTCAGAGCCACTACACAAAATCACTCTGTCTCCCGTGTATCTGTTAATCTGATCTCACCATTGAACACACTGGACAGCTCTCTGCGTCCAGAGCTGAACTCCCGGATGCCTTGCACGCCACAGGGTGCGCCTGGGTTCCCTGCCCCAGGAAATAGCACCTTTCACCCGTGCAGATGCGCATGCCAGAAACCTGGATTTCAGACCTCGCAGTCGCTAAGTCCTGTAGATTCTGCTTCCCAAATATCTCTCAAATAAGTTCCCATCCCACCTCCCCACGCCCTTGGCTGGATCTCATCAGGCCTCACCTGGACGTTGGTGGCTGTGTCTGCCAAGAGCGTCCTGCTTGCTTCCTCACGCAGACCTCTGCTGTGCCACGGCCAGGGTGTTCTTCCTAAAATGCAAGTCGAATCCTGTTTCTTACTACCTTGATCCCTAAGATGAAGTGGCAGGAAAAGGAGAACTTTGCACGAGTCGGGCATCTGCTGTATGCCAGTCACTGGCTAATGCTGGGTACTGTCACATTTATTTTCCTGTTCTGTTACCACAACAAGCCAAGGTACAGAGAAAGAAGACGATTGCCCAAAGTCATGTACGTGCCTGGGGAACTGTGGAGCCTGAATTCAAATCTAGACCTTCCTGACCCTAAGGTCCATTTCCTTTCCATCACACTCTCCTGCTTCCAGTCTATTTAGCCCAGTGTCCCTGCCATGTGGCCTCTTTTACATTTCTGTCACCGTCATACACTATTCCTCTCTTTTCACCCTGTCGTGAGCCATCTCAAGCTATGCATCTGAGACATGCCTTGTACTTTCACACTTCCGCGGTTCCCTCTTCCCTGAAATAATCTTCCTTTTCTTCTCTGTCTAGTGAACTCCTATTCATCCCTCAAAACTCAGCTCTAATGGCACCTCCTCTGTTAAGCTGTCCTGAATTGACTTATCTAAGCAAAGTTATTTGCTGCTTTGTGTCCTCAAAGTGTGAGTTGTACTCTTGGGAGACAGAAGGGTGTATTGGCTAAGAGCATAGACTCCACAGGGCTTTAAATTTCAGCTCCTTCAACTATGAGCTGTGTCATCTTTGGATAGTGACTGAATCTCTTTGTACCTCAGTCTCCTTATCTGTAAAATGGGAAAAATACTTCATAGGGTCATAGTGAGAATTAAATGAAATATGCAGAATACTTAGGATATTGCCAGGTAATATTAGTGCTCAATAAATATTAGCTTTCATTATTGTTACCCTGCTGCATCTGGTATACAGTTGAACATTGACATTGCATTTTCCCCTTCTTTATAATTTAGTTCTTATCCCTAATGTAGCATGTGCTACACATTGCTACGGGAGGGAGCAGAGAGGAGAGAGCAGCTACTAGAGCTCGAGGGAATCAGGCATTACCAAGAGGCGGCATTGGAGTCTGGAAGCGTCAGGAGAGCTGCCCTGGACAAGGGCCGGAGTCTGAATGTGCACAGCACTGGCACGCAGCTGGCCTGGGGACAGGGCAGGAGGAAAGATTGCAGAGTCTGGCCAGGCTGTAACAGGCCTGGAACACCTTTTGAGTTTTACTCTGGGGAGTTGTGTCATCACGTTTGAAGTTTACTAAGATCTGGTGGGAAGAAACATCCTAATCACTGAACTAGTGACCGTGGAAATCCACGTGACAGCTGATTTCTTCCTGGTCATTGCAGAGCACTGTGGTGTAGTGGTTAAGAGTGTACTCTCTAGGGACAGAGTTCAAATGTTAGCTCCACCACTCATTAGCTGTGTGACCTAGGGCAGGTCACTAAACCTCCCTGTGCCTTGGTTTCTTTTCTCTGTTACATGCGAACAATAATATCTAAAATTCTTAGAACAGTGCCTGGCACATGGTAAAGGCTACGGAAATGTTTGGTGTCATTATTATTAGGTCAATTCCAACCAGGATCTTGTCTGAACTGTCTGTGCACCATGTTCCAGGACCCTCTCTGCCTTTCGTGGGTGAAGCCCACAGTGAGTTCTCAGACCTAGAAACCAGACCACTCATGGGAACCTCTTGTCTCTGTGCCCACAGCGGACGATGCCTGTGGCGGGACCCTGCGGGGCCAGAGCGGCATCATCTCCAGCCCCCACTTCCCCTCGGAGTACCATAACAACGCCGACTGCACGTGGACCATCCTGGCCGAGCTGGGAGACACCATCGCACTGGTCTTTATCGACTTCCAGCTGGAGGATGGTTACGACTTTCTGGAAGTCACAGGGACCGAAGGCTCCTCCCTCTGGTAAGCACACTGTCCCCGCCCCCTTCCTTCCCGCCCCTGTTCTCTGCACCTGTGAATTACCCGGATGCACACAGTCTCCTTAGCGCCTGGACCTGCAGCCAGGGGCCTCTTTGCCGCTTCCCTACACCTACTGTTGGAGCCTTTTCATTCCATCATGATGAGAAATCACTGCTTATTTTTAGAGCTGGGGTAAATTTTTACAGTGATTTTGATATTTGATTTGAAGCATGTTCTTTCTGAAGTATTTCATAACGGGCCTTGGTTGAATAACTTGCTTTAAGACTAAAAATGTTCTGGTCTCAGGATGTGGACAGGGTCCAGGAAAATGATTTGAAATATTGTTCCATTTCTGGAAGACATATGCGTTGTATCCAACAAGGGGACTGGAACCATAAGTGGCGATTGCTTTTCCCACTCCCAGGGTCCTGCACCAGTGGAAAGGCATCATTTCTCAGTGTCTGAAGGGAAGGACTAACGTCCCCCCTCTTGTTCTGGCTTTGCTGAAAAGTGTAAGCTCTACTCTGGTGTGCTCCCCGGAGGTTCTCAGATGTCGGTGGGTTGGGGAGGAGATGGATGACTGAGGACCTACCAGCCTTTGTTGCTTGTCTCCCAGACTTGGACTCATGGGATGGGCTCAAGCTGGGGTGGGGAGGGGTGGCGCTTAAGGAAGTACTCAGATTTCTGTTTGGATGACAAGCATCATGAATGCTGTTATGGCATTTGGAATGTTCTCTTGTTCTCTTGTATTCTCATCGTGGCTGTGTTATTGGGATGAGGGCATCAGGAGACCTCTGGCAGCGCACCAGGAGCCAACAGAAGGATGTGTTCTGATGCGCTTCAGGCAAGGATGGGTCGTGGTTGCAGCCTTGGTTGCTGTGTAGTGCCAGGGGAAGGCAGGGATCAGTGCGCAGGGATGGAGGGCGGAGGAGGTATCAGCGAGGATTCTGAGTGGAGCAGAAAGTGGGTGGCTGCAGAAGTCAGGGAAGGACAGTGACTAGGACAGACAGAAACATGGCAGGCGGGGGAGTGGGGAGGAGGGGAAGGAAGGAGGAAGATGGGAGGAAGAGGAGGAAAATAGGAGGAAAAGGCACATTTATTGCACACCTCCTTTATACCAGGTTTCATTGTGGCAGAGACACCAGTTGAGTAAGACATGGTCCTTTGAGGAGCTCATTGTCTGTTAGGTGAGAAAATCAGATAAATTCATGGTAGGAGCCAAGTGTGACTATTTAAGAGGGATGGGAGTAGACTCCTCCCAAATACAAACTCAGATTTGGGAGCCAGTGTAACCAGAAAACTCAAGTTTCTTGGTGCACTGGGAGGCCAGCCAACCTGGGAGTCGGAAGACGGTGGCATCTTGAGCTTGTCGTGTGGACCCGGCCAGGTCATTTCCTCCCCTGGTGGAGGGTTGAGAGAAGCACATGTGAGCAGAGATGTAAACCACCCTGTGGATGCTGATGTTCTGTAAACTAGTCCAGCAGCAACAGCTGGCGATTTTGAGCAGGGAGTTGGGTTGAAAGTTTAGATGAGCCGTCGCTGAACTGGAATCCCAATGACCTGCCCAGCCCTGAAGACCCTGGGGTTTCCCGCTTCTTTTTAAAAATACCTGTTTTGTTGATTGTAAATGTTATATGCTCCTTGTAGGAAACGTAGGAAATATACAAAGATATAGAGAAATAAATAACAGTTATTACAATTTTGATGTATTCCCCTTTGACCTTTTTTGCTTGGCCTCGACCAAGCTAGGTGGCTATTTATATATAGTTTAATATTCCCAAGTTGGGATCTTAATAAATCCATAGCCACATATTTTTAGCTTAACATTGTGTCATGAAAATTTTTCCTGTATCGTTACAGATGCCTCCAAAATATAAAATGTGTGATCATCGTATGATTTGTTGAGCATTGTCTACCAATATGCACCAGGCCAGTTCTGAACTCTTCAGAGCTGTAGTTTCATTTCATCTTCATAAAAACTCCATGATATAGGTAGCGTCATTTTCCTCCCTTTACAGATGAGGGAAATGAGGCCCAGAGGTTATGCGACTTGTTGAGGTCACACGGCTAGAAAGGAGCAGAGCTGGGATTCAGCCCAGCTTAATGTGATTCCAGAGCCCTGTCTTCTAGCCATGGACACAGCACTATGACATGCTACCTCTGTGATGGCTTTCCCCGGGCCGTGTAGCGTTCCCTTGGAAGACGGTGGCATAGCTGACCCACCAGATCTCTTGTTAAGTTGTTCCCAAGTTTTCACTTCTATAAACAGGTGCCAAGACGAACATCCTTGCCGGTTCCCTCCCCTGCAGCACCGAGGCCTCTTCCACTCACCTGTTTATCCGTGGACCAAACTGTCTCCTGCAGAGTCTGCCCCCCTGCCCCCCAGGTGTGAGCCTACACGTTGTCCAAATCTCTGGACTGAAACCAATCTGAAAGAGTATTCCTTTTCCTATTAAGTCACTCAGTGGGGAAGGAATTAAGCAGAGAAAATGGTTAGGGGAGTCATTCAGAACTCCTTGCTATAAGATTAAATTATAATTATTTACAGGGTTGGTGTCACCCTGGCGAGGCAGGATGCATTTGTTGTTCTGATTTATACTTGCGTAGCAGTTATGGATAAACAAACTCGGAGGCTCTGGACGTATGTGTGGGAAGAATCAGCTCTCTCCCTTGCCCCTCTCCTTTATGTATCCCTGGATTCCTGTAAAAATCCGATGCTGCTGGTTTATGAGTATCCTGCTTTTGTAAGCATACATTAAGATTTCAGGCTGTTCTCTCGAGTTCTGTGCCAAGGCACAGAAAGACAACAGATCTTGTTAGAAAAGATGGATTTGAACAGCCGGGCATCCCTTCACCTATTGAGAAAACAGGAACTCCTTTAAGAGAGAGAGAAAAAAAATCCACTGTCTCCCTTACCAAATAGTAAGTTCCCACTGCTTTAGAAGGAAAGTGGCATACAATATCCCTGACTCAGTTTCCATATTCATCTCCCACCCCACATGGGGATAACAACGAGTTTCAATTAGAGGCTCCAGTTGTTTGGATTTCATGGGCTAGTAAAATTCCCAAACAATTAGAGAAACACAGGATTGGTAATTTTTTTATTTTTGCCAAGAAAGGATGTTAGAAGAAAACCTGCCAACTCTTCAAGATATGATGTCATAAGACATAGGACAATTCAAAGCCAAAATATGGCAGGAAATGATGAACTGGCAACCTTGTGCTGGCATCACGAAAGATGGGGGCAGAGGGGCACACACAAGCAGCAGTCTGTTCCCATCGCCAGCGGGGTCAGTAGTGTGTGTGCATCAGCGGACCAATTCCTCCTGCTTTGCTGGTCCATGACCAACCTTTGGGAATCCAACAATATGTGTTTTGAACAGGAAAAGGCTGTTACTGTGGTGAATACCAAACCCTGTGGCTCTGACATGTTGAGAGATTCCCTAATATTTCAGACTTACTCTGAAGATAATTGCTGTGTGTGTGTGTGTGTGTATGTGTGTGTGTGTGTGTATGTGAGACTGCCCATGAACAACAGCCGGGCTTGGACTGGCCGAGGGTTACAGTCCAGATGATAGATCTGGTATTGCTCCCAGTTGCACACGCACACCACACACACACGGCCAAGTCACCTCTGACACACACCCCTGCAAGTCACAGCCAAACCCACATTCCAAAGGCATCACCCCAGGTCCCCTCATACATGCACACACGCGGAAGCCTACCCCCCCACGCACACTTATATATCCAGTTCACTGAACTCAGCTCAGGGGCCGGATTTCCTCTCACTGACCCTTCTGGAGGTCAGGGTGTCTTTCCTGGTTCTTCTCTGACCCAGCCGGTTGACTCTAACGTCAGTGGTGCCCCATCCCTACCCATCACATTCTAGGAAAATGCTCTCACCGCTGCTAAAGTTCCCCATGAGGCCTCTGGAGTTTTTCAGAGGGCTGGGATGGGGGATGCAGAAGACCCCTTTGATTCTTGTGTAGCTGGCTTCCCGGAGGGCATCAGGAGCATGTTCTCATGAGTAGAAATGATTACCAGCCCACCACGGAGGTGGCCTCCCCATTGGTGGAGAAAATCAGTGAAGTGAAGGCCACCAAGAAGCCACTAGAGCTGGAGTCTTTCTCCTCCTTCCTCTGCATCATGCTCATCACCACTGAGTCTCTCCAGAATCCTCCCTAGGCTACAAGAAAAGAGGGAAAGCCAGACATCCCCTCCAAGAATACGGGAGAGGAGGTTTGTGCAGTTTGGACATTGAGCCTGCATCTTGGTATCTGACTGGGGAGAGACTCGGGACTCAGACAGACTTGGGCTCAAAACTTGGATCCACCTCTTAGTAGTTGCCTCATCTTAAGGATATTTACTAACCTCCCTGAGCCTCAATTTTCACATCTGAAAAATGGGGCTCATCATACCAACCTGCAAAGCATGTTGGGAGGGCTAGCATGTAAAGTGCTGCCTGGCTCACCCTAAGTATGGTACTCTTGGGAGGGGGACCAGAGTGAGGGGCTCCCTCTCTGAGGGGAAAATGGTAGGATGAGGCATCTCTAGCAACTCAGAGCCTCATTGGCCCCATTCTGGGTGGTCCCACTGAGGCCATCATCCCAGCCTTGTAGCCCAGTGGCATCTCATCAGGCCAGAAAGGCACAGCCGTGCTGCCCCAACTGACCCAGCTTCCAGGGGAACTGCCTGGAAACCCAGGTGAGGTTGGCTTGTGGAGAGTCCCAGGGCAGACTGGAGGGTGCCCTTGCAAAGGTCTGGAGCGGGTACAATGATTTTGTGGCAACTGCCTTCCCAGAGCTGCACTTTGCAAGCACATCGTGGGAGCATCACGTCTCTGCCTGGCCCCGGCCCCAGACCTACCAAAAGTGTAAGGGGATTCCGCCAATTCAGCCACCACTGGCTGCTCTGTCAGGGAGCTCCACGGTGAGTCAGACACAGCCCCTGCCCCAAGGACCAGGGGGAGAGGGACAGAGAGTATGAGCAGCAGCGTTCCAGGAGACAGCATCACCAGACAGAGAGGGGAGGGGTGCTGGGCCTGGGCCCCCTCTCTGTCTCTGTCTGTGTGGCTGGGGCTTGTGTTGGGCCTTCCTCTCTCCTTCTATGTCCCCCACCCCTGTGGCAGTTTCTTCCTACGACAGGGAAGACAGAGCCAGGGTCTGACCTGCACTCAGAATCGGAGCCACCCTTGTCCCAGGGACCAGTGGCAGTGCCAGCCTTTTGAGCATGCAGCGTGTGTGTGGCAGGGGGAGTCCACAGCTCCTTCCCACGTGTGGCATTTCTGTGTAGACTGTGGAATACCTCCCATTTCTTTTGTTGTGATTCTGTGGGCAGTGTCTGTGGGTCACTCTCGGCCTCTCTTCCTTGCCCCCTTCCCTACACTTTGGTTTTCCTTTTACAGTTGTTTCACTCTGATCCCTGAGCCTCTGCCTGCCGTTCTCTACGTCCCCACACTCCCAGGCCCGGTCCTCATAGGCCTGCATGTGACAAACTCGCTTCCACCAAACGTTTGAGGGAGGAGAAGCTAGGAGAGCACTGTCCAGGGTGCAGAGGACACTGTCCGGGGCAGGAGAACAGGGCCTCAGGGCTGCACTGAGCCAGGCCCAGAAGGATGGGTGCCTTTCAATCCAGGAGACGGAGGGGAGGTGGAGGGCATTCATCCAGGGCTTCTGCCTGGTCCTCCCGGCCAAAGTGCAGGGGCTCCCTTATCCCTGGGACACAGGCCCAAGAGGAAGTGGTCCCAGGAATTCTCTAGGGAGGATGTTCCCACCGCGCACCCTCCCTGGGGCTCCAGCGTCTGTCTCTGAGCCTAGGCTGCTCCCTCCACCTGGACAGGAATGGAAGAACACCTGCCTGGATAGACTTGGGCTGCCTTTGGAGAGAGGATTTCCCTGGAAGGCGGCCTCACTCCACCTACTCTCTGGATCCAGCATCCAGCCCTTTTGAGTTTCATCATTCAATTTCCTCAACTCAACACCTCCTTTTTACCTCATAAGAACCATAAGGGACTTTCTTCACCTTGTTCCCCTTTCTTTGTTTGTTTTTGTTCTTATAGGTCAGGATATAAAAACTTCTGTCTACTCTGCAGACGTTCAGTTTGCAAATTTTGCTAGCAATACTCTTTCTCCTCTCGAAAGACCTTGTTTTAATTATTAGGCATTTTACACGTGGAATTCTAGCCAACTAGAACCATTTGATCTCAGCAACTTTTAACTAGATACTTCATTCAGGAACCATTAGATTCAGATGTAGTTAGAAGGAGAACAGCGTGCCAATGGGGATTTGTTAATAATAACCATTTATTTATTTATTCACATGCACTTTATCAAACCATTGGTTTGGATTATTAATGTTCTTTATTACTTTTTCCCTATTTATTTTCTGTAATCATTTATTGAGACCCTTCCATGAACCAGCCTCTTCTAGGTGCTAGAGAGACAAAGACACAGTCTGGGTTCCCGAGGAGTTATTTATTCACTCCGCAAATGTTTATGTAATAGCCATGCGCCGGGCTGCACCCTGGAGCTCCCAGGCAGGGCAGAGAGGTGGAATATAATTAAATGCTTTACAATATCGTGTGTTAGGTACTTTGCTGTGAGACACAGAGAAGTTCCCCTAGGGACTGAAAATAGAATGTAATCACCAGGATTCTTTTGGTTTAAGAAATAGAAACCCACCTCCAGCTGACTCAAGCAACAGAGGGAACATGTGGCCTCTGTGTCTGAGAAGTCCGGGCCTTGACTTCAGGCAGTGCTGGATCAAGGTGCACACATGATGTTTCTCCCACCCCCGGGCTTTGAACTCCTGTGTGTCAGCTTCGTTCTCAGTCGTGCTTTCCCCCGAGGGCTGGCAAAGGTGACCACCATCAGCTCTCCGTAGCCTACCTGTTTTAGCAATCCTGGCAGAAAGGGAGGGTCTCTTTCCTAGTGGCTCCTGCAAAAGCCCTCAGATAAACCTTGGTTGGACCAGACCGGGTCGTGTGCCCACCCCTCAACACTAGAGTCTCCCGGGAGTGCTCTCATGGAGCAGACCCAGGTCACATGACTGTCTGCCCACCCCAGCTTCACTCTAGGAAGACAAAAATGAAGACTGTCAGTCCTCCTGTCAGGTGGAGGTGGTGCCGGGAGGACTCAGATGAATGAGTCCCACAGGGAGTGGTTTTGGGGTAGAATTGAGGGGTGAGATTTTGCACTGGTGTGGGCATTTGGGCATCGCACGTCAGGTGCAGGGCTTGTGGTCTACAGTGAGCGCAGGAAGAGTGTGGGCCGGGAAGAAGCTTGCCCCTGTCCACTAGCCAGAGAGGGTGCCGTAGGCCGCGGAAGGCCGGGGAGTAAGATAATCAGTCTGAACTTTAAGTGGGTCAAACTAGAAGGCCCAGAAGCCAGCTAGAAAACTTTTTTGACTACCCAGGCAAGAGGTGACCCAGCCTTGAACTATAGCAGCTGGGAAGGGGTGGAGAGGAGGGGGTGAGGGTTCCCCAGTTTCTGGCTGGATGACTGGGGTGGGGCCATTTACTGAGCAGGGGGACACAGAGGAAGGAGCAGGGCGGGGTGGAGGGGGGGCGGCAGGGCCGTTGGTCTCTCCAGCGCAAAAGGAGCACCGAGCAGTAGGGAAGCCAAGGCCACAGCAAGGAAGGAGATGGGGCTGGATTCAGGGACACGGCCGCCCTCGGTCGCTGACACACAGTCTTTGGGATAAGACTGGGGAGAGTGGGCGGATGAAATTGTAGCTACCCCTGAAAGTTTGTTCAAGTGAGTACCCTGGCAGGACCTGAGAAGTCATCTTCACGATGAGCTCCTGCACCATCTTCTGTGGCAATTCCTCCTTCATCATTGTCACTGCTGCCTTCCCATGTCTATCTTCATTAGCATCTTTCCACCACAATTTACTCAGACAAGCTATGTATGCCCTTCTCTCGTTTCACACTGGGCTTGGCACTGGGAAGGCAATGGTGGCGAAGACAAACAAGGCCTCTGCCTTTGTGGAACTTATGTCTGGGGGAGACTAACATTAATAATATTTACAAAATAAATGTAAAATGCAACTGTGGTGTGTACCGTAAAGGAAATGAATGGGGTGGGGAGTAATAGCAGTGGGGACCCTATTGTGAGATAAAAGGGCCAGGGGAGGCCTCTCTGAGGAAGTAAGATTTAAGCTGAGACCTGACTGCTGAGCAGAGCTCTGTGGGAAGAGCTCAGGGTGTAGCGTCCCGGCAGAGGGTCCTGCGTGTGTAAGAGCCCATCATCAAAACACCCTCTTCACCTGGAGGTAGCACAGGCCTGGTGCCTGTCCTCTGTGGTTTTATCCTCTTTCAATGTCAAGAGCAAGGCAGGGCCAAGGTTTCAAGCTGTCAGAGATGCTCAGAAAACAGCTCAGATGGCACCTGACTGAGGACGCTGAACCCAACGTGGTCGGGCTGGTGAGCGAATGGGGCTCTTCCAGCTGAGACTCAGAGCCTCCTGCCCTCCCCAGGGTTTGCAACTCCCTAGCTCCTCTCTTGCTCCCCGCCACATCACAACGCTTTAAGCTACACCCAGAAACTGTTCTTTTTTGATGGAGCCCATGAAATTGCATCTGTTATATCCATCAGGAGCCAGGCCATAAATAACCAGCCCTTTAAAATCTCATCTCCTGTATCTCTCGGAGTTGGAAACAGCATTACAAGCTCCGCAGCCTAGCAGTAGGACAGGATTAGTGTCCTGGCGTGCCGCTGGCACGAGCAGGTCCAGAGTGGCGCAGGCCAGGCCTCCAGCGCTCTCCAGGGACTATCAACATGACTTCCGTGCCTCCCTGGGTGAGAACTTGCTCTCAGACAGAGAACAAAAAGCCACAGCTGGGAGGAGCAGGAAGTGAGCCGATGTTGTCGCAGTGGGCAGCGTGGCTCTGAAAGCTTGTGACTTGGCAAAGTTCTGTGCGTGGGAAGCTGAGGTCGGGCAGCTGGCCTGTCTCCCGTGGGTCTGACTGCACGCAACAGGTCTGCACTGAGCACTGTGTCTGCGAGGAGGCTCGTGCCAGGACCGCAAAGGGCACCAGACAAGATGCTGTCCTCGACCTCGCTCAAGGAGCTGCCAGATGCCCGATGGCGCCGCTAAGACAGATGGAAGGAATCGCTCTGGCCCTTCCAGAAGCCCCTCGTTCTGGCAAGGCCTGTCTTCCCGGATGATGTCGGCTCATTCAGAATGTTCAAGGCCCCCCTCCCAGTCTCTATTTGCACATTTGGCCACGGAGGTTTGTTCTGCTCACTCTGGGCCTAACCTACCCAGTACTGAGTGCTGGTTTTACCTTTCTCTTGCAACCTCGTCCTGGCTTCCTAAGACTGACTTAAGTCCTTGGTTCTAGCCCTAAGCTTGTATTTCTTTTCATCTCAGTTTCTCCTCATCCAGTGGCTGGTGTGTGACAGCCACACACTCACCGGGGAAGCAGGATTCACACAAAAGACTAGCAATGATGATCTGACGAAGTGGCAAAATCATCACTGTTGAACTCAAGAGTCTGGGTCATTTGAGAAGGGAGAGGGCAAAACAGGGAGGCTTCACGGAGGAGGCAGACCTCTAGCATCTCTGGGAATTTCTCATCTAAGCTTCTTGAAGAGCAGTCTACACTGGCTGCCTCTAAGCCTTCTCTTCCCATTCATTCCTCACCTGCTCACCCTCACGGTTCTACCCTCCAGCCTCCCCCTGAAACCACTCACATTAAGATCATCATCAGAGAACCCACCCCACCCTGCCCTGCCCCACCCCAAAGGCCAAGGTTTATCCCTTGGTGTGATGCCACCAAGGTTTATTTCAATTGCCAACTCCAGAAGGTGTTGTCAAGGCCTCGTCTTGCTGGACAGTCTGCATTACGGTGCATCGTCAGTTACTTCCTCCTTTTGGAACTCTACTTTCTCTTTGCCTCATGCTACACTATCCGATCCTTCTTGGACCTCTCTGGCCATTCCTTCTGTGTCTCCTTTGATGTCCTCTGGGCTCTGTTCTCGCCTTAGCTCTCTGATCACTGCACACATCCCCCCTGGGTAACTTACCTGCTCTCATGGTTTCCCACACCACCATTTGACTCCCAATCTGGGTCCCTAGTGCAGCCTCCCCAGTAAGCTGGTCAGACTATAGAGCCAACTCCCTGCTGGACATCTCCACCCTGATGCACTGCCAATATGCCCAACTAAACGTGTCCCAGCTTTGCTCACAACTGACCCCTGAAATGGTTTGTTGCCTTTCTTAGTTCATGGCACTGCCATCTACCTCGTTATCCAAAAATCTGGGAATCATCCCTGTTTCATCCCTCTCTCTCACCAGCCACATTCAGTTCGTTGTTAAGTTGTCCCAGTGTACCTCCTGTAGCATGCCTTCTATCCTTGCTACCTCCTCCTGAATTCAGCCCATCATCTTTTCTTCTTTGTGGGGTGTAATAGCCTCCTTACTGATCTCCCAGCATCTTGGCACTCTCCAATTCATCCTCCTCACTGCTACCAGAATGGCTTAATTAAAATGCAGATCTGACATGCCAAGCCTCAGGCAAAAGCTTTCAATCATCTTCTGTTGTCTACAGAATAATATTCAATCCCTTGGTAGGGCACACAAGGCCCATCTGGATCTAACCCGGGCCTACCACCCCAGCCTCATCTCTTGCCACTTCCTTCTGTGAATTTCATTAACTCTAAAACTCAGTGGTGTAATACCGCCAACGTTTATTCCTTGCTCATCTTACATTTCCGTCATGGGTCAGTGGGAGCGGCTCTGATCCACATCGTCATGCACGTGGGTATCCAGGCTCAAGGGGGTTCCACTGCCTTGTAACCACATCATCCGGACACATGGCCTTCTCCAGTGCCATGGCAGGGAAGGTAAGCGGAGAATCCAGTGTGGGCTTTCCACGGCCTCACCCAGATACGATCCACGTCACTTCCAACTCATATTTCATCGGCCAGAAACAATCATGTGGCCCAGCCTTGCTGCAAGGCAGCCAGGAAATGGGGATAAGCAGACGAAATGCTTGGGGACCCAACCTCTCTGCCACACCTCAGATCTCAGTGGACAAGGTGTCCTGGCTCCTGTCAAAGGCCAGCCCCTCCCCTGTGCTCCAGATCTCACTTTCCCCAAAACTACCTTACTGAATTCATCTCTTTCTTGTATTCCTTAATTTTTTTTCTTTCTACTGAGCACGTCTAACAGTATAGAGGCATGTTCTAATATCTGCCATTCAAAATCAAAACCCACCAATCCCCCTTTCAGCTACCACCCCATGGTCAGCCAACGCCTGAGACAGTTCTCTCTCAGTTTCTGTTCTGCCTTGCCACTAAAACTACCTCGCTAAGATTGCCAGTGACTTCCAGATTGCCAGATCTAGTGTCGCTTCTCCGTCTTCATCTGAGTTGGCCTCTTGGCAACACGTGACACTGGTCATCTGACCTTCTTGGGCTATTTCCTACTCTTGGCTAACATGAAACACACAGCTTATGGCCACCTTGTGGCGGTTCCTTCTTAGTCTCCTTTGCAGTTTCTTCCACTGTTCAACCTCTGTCCAGCCTGTACATTTGGACTACTCAGGACCTGCCTCTTCCCGTCTGTCCTCTTTCCCAGGTAACCTAAACCAATCACGGGTTGGCTTTCAATATTATCCATAGGCCAGTGGCTCTCAATCTGACTTTAATGGGTCTTCTGGGCTCCGTGTAGGAATCTCTAAATGAACATGTTCAAAGCAGACTTCTTTTTTAAAAAAATGTGGTAAAACATACATAACATAAAATTTACTATTTTAACCATCTCTAAGTGTACAATTTAGTGCATTAAGTACATCAGATACTTAGTGGTGGACAACACCACTCCCCATCTCTAGCACCTTTTTCACCTTCCAAACAGAAACTCCAAACCCACTAAATAATAACTCCCCACCCCACCCCATCTCCTGGTAACCCCCATTTCACTTTCCATCTGTGTGAATTTGGCTATTCTGGGTACCTCATATAAATGGGATCATTCAATATTTGTTCTTTTGTGTCCAGCTTATTTAACTTAGCATAATGTTTTTTTTAGGTTCATCCACATTGTAGCATGTGTCAAAATTTCATTCCTTTTGAAGGCTGAAAACTATTTCCCTGTATTTTTCTTCTTCTGTTTTTCAGAGACAGGGTCTCACTCTGTTGCCCAGGCTAGACCGCAGTGGCACAATCACAGCTCACTGCAGCCTCGAAATCCTGGGCTCAAGTGATCCTCCTGCCTCGGCCTCCCAAGTAGCTGGGATTATAAGCACATGCCAACATGCCTGGCTAATTTTTTTTTATTTTTTGTAGAGAAGGGATCTCACTGTGTTGCTCAGGCTGATCTCAAACTTCTGACCTCAAGAGATCCTCCCACCTCAGCCTCCCAAATTGCTGGGATTATAGGCATGAGCCTGGGTCCCTTATATGTTTAAACAATATTTTGTTTATGCATTTGTTCGTTGATGGACATTTTGATTGTTTCCACCCAATTCAGACTTCTGCTCCCCATCCTTGATCTGTTGCCCTGCCAGCCTTCGCCACGACTTCCTGCGCCTGTGTGCTCAAGGAGGAAGCTGCTTTTGCCCGTCCGTGCCACCAGCACCTTTGGGCTGCTCAGTGGCCTTGTCTCTCGGCTTCCACCCCTTCTGTAATCCATTCTCCAGATGGTACCCAGAGTGCTCGTGTTTCTAAGTCAAGTCATGCCTTGCCCCTGTTTAAGGGCTCAAACTGGCTTCCCATCACCTTTAGAATAAAATCTTACAAGACTCTACATTGTCCAGCCACTGCCCACCTCTGACTTCCCTCCTGTCCCTCACTCACGCCCACTCGCCTTCATCCTCACCCCTTGGATGAGCTAAGCAGGCTCCCTCTTAGGGCCTCTGCACTAGCTGTCCTCGGGGCTTAAGATCCTCCTCCTTCAAGGTCTTCAAAGCCTCTTCTTTCAAAGTTTTGCTTTGTTTTATTTTTTCAAAAAAGACCTGGCTTTTTTGAGACGTAGAGTTCAGTTTAAATTTCCCCTCCTTAGAAAAGCCTTCGCTGTCCATGCAGCCTAAGGTAACCCCTTCCTCTCTCTCGCAGCATCTTGTTCTATCTTAGGCATTTGTCAACACCTGATATTTTCTTGCTTACTTATACATTTGCCTTTCTTCTGTGCCCTTCCCCTCCCCCGCCATCACCTGCAGAACCCTGAAAAGCCCCAAATGGAGGGCTTGGCACTTAGTAGGCGTCCAAGGTTGGCTTGTTTGGAGGAGAGATGCGTCTCTGCCTCACCAGTTACGATGTCCTGTGGCTAATTGCAAAGGTTAACATGGAGCCTCTCCATCAAGTATTTTAAGTAATAACCTTCCTGGGGGACATTTGCAAATTAGCACTGACTCTTGCTGATTACTCATCCTAAACTCAGTCTGATTAATAATTAATCAGCAAACTGCTTGGCCAGAGCAGGCTGATCAGCGCTAGAAAGGATCTTAAATTATGCAAGTCACTTGGCCAGTCTTAAAAAAATAAAAAAAGCTCAGCGGTCGACAGAACTGGAGAGGTTTGATTGCAACGTGAGGTTTCTCAGATGTTTGTTTTTCCTTTTTGTCTTTTTTTTTTTTTTTCCTTTTGAGTAAAATCAATTAGGCTCCAACTTGCAACCTCAGAGAGAGACTGTAGAGCACAGAAATAGAAATGTGTTAAATATCGCTTTCTTTTCTGTTGCTTTCCTTCAAAAGAGTTTTGGTCTGGGAGGCAGAGGTTAAAATTAGCCAGTTTGCTAAGCAAATGCCTGTCTGGCACCTGATGTCAATTTCTGCAGCCACGGTCAGGTTCAGCGCTTCCCCTCACTTCCTCCGAGCTGCCGGCACCCCTCGCCTGGCAATAAGGAGGTGAGAGATGTGATGCTCGCTCACCCCGCCCTGGGGTTGGGGCGGAATCAATTTGCCGGCAACCTATGCCACCGGGAGTCCTTAGAGTGCTCTTTGCTTCCTGCCTGCGAACCCCAGGGAGACAGGAGGAAAGGCAATCAGTGGGTGATGGACAGGCTTCCCGCTGTCAAGAGTGAACTTGGTGACTGCCGGGGACCCCTTTTAAGCCTTGTCTGCAGCCTCCAGCCTCCAAGGCCATTCCTGCATGTGGCTTGTCCTTCTTCTCTGCATTCCCCTCCTGGTCATCGGAGATGTGGCAGATGAGGAGGCTCAGAGAAAGCAGAGGGGGCTGTTCACGTTGATCTCTGGGCCAGGGAAAAGGTGAAGAGATACAGGATTCAGTGCAACCCCGATCCCGGTTAGAACCAGCAGTGGGACAAGGTGACTCCCCAGACCAACTGAGTCAGAATGCCCGGGGCGGGGTGGCGGGGACCCAGGCATCGGTATTTCTGACAGCTCCCCGTCAATTCCAGGGTGCACCGGAGTGGAGAACCATGAACTAATGGGGCGTGGGAGGCTTTGGGGAAGGAGATTACGAAGGACATCAAAGAGCGAAGTAGAAAATGGGCTTTTCAGGCATTGATGGTTTTCCTGGAAATAAAAGGGCATCTGTCTGTCTGGTGACAGGCAAGGGAAGGCGAGAAGAGACGCCCAGACAGGGCAGCTCCCAGGAGCGCCAAAGCTTCTGCTCCATCTCAGTTACAACCCCGCTTTGAAAAACACCCTCTAGAACTGAGCATGTGTTTCCCAAATTGGGATGTACTGACCGACTTCCTGGGCCCCACCTCGGACTACTAAACGTGAAATCTCTATAGGACTCGAATTCAGTATTTTTAGGCATTCTCCTGGGTGTGCCGAAGTAGATCTAAGTTTGAGAGCTACACCGGGCCTCGACAGAACTCTTTCCAGAACAACAACATGGCGGAGGTGGATTTTGCCCATGACGAAATGATCCGTCTTCTGACGAATGGATTCATTATTCAATTTCTTGGCATGGAAACCCGCCAGTTGTGTTTGACATACAGGTTTGGTTATGGCTTATGCACGAGTCTGGGCAGGCACATCTGTTATGCAGAAGGGAAGCACACTGACCCTGAATGGATTTTATGAATTTATTTCACAAATATTTTTGCGTGCCTACTCTGTGCCAGTTTCTGTGATAATCCCTGGGGTTACAGCGCTGATCTAGAAAGTCTCGTCCCTTCAAGGAGCCGTTGAAGTCCAGCCTCACCTCCTTGCCCACCTGGTGTAGGACCATGCAAAGGATGCCTCCCCTCTGAAACCTGTTCACGTGGTGCTATATCTGCCCCCCACAGCCCCGCCCCTGGCTCCTACTGCCCTGGCCCAAGCCTAACTTTTCTGGCATCCTCCTCCCAACATGAACTCTTTAAGAGCATGGACTTGGCTCATCATCCCTGAAGCCTCAGTGCTCCATGGGGTCCTGGCGCAGACACATGTAAAGATTGTCTGACAATTTGTTGAATAAATATAGCCTCTGACATCCTAGAGTGTCAGCAACCTCCTTACAGACCCATCTCACCAGCGCCAAAAGGAAAAGCATGTGGCAGCCATCTCGCCTTGCCTAGTCTCAGAGCCCCTTGGCGACAGGACCAAGGTCAAGGTAAATACACAGGCACATATCTCTTGATGGCCTCTGTGACTGAATTGAGGCTGTCATATATCTTGTCCTGTTGAACCTTCACCACCATCTTTGAGTTGGGTATTAGCATACCCATCTCGCAGATGAAGAAACTGAGCCTTGGAGACTTAGCTTCCTCCTTACCTGCACACGCTCCTCTCCAGCTAGGTTTGCCCTTCTCTTCCCTCTGCTGATTCCAGAAGAGCTACTCTTAGAATCGTTCCTTACCCTTATAGAAGGTCTGATACCATCTATCTGGCCTCTTCGAGTCTCTGATTACCAACTTTCCTTAGCATACTTTGAAGAGGTGTCATCATCTTTAAGAGCTACTGTATGTCAGGCACTGTACTAAGGGTTTTACGTGCATCATCTCATTTAATCCTTACAAAACTCCGGTAAAAGAATGTGTCATCATCAAGACATTAAGAAACCTGCAAAAGGGCATATAGATAGTAAATGTCTCAGCCAGGAGCTGGACCCCCATCCTCTGGACTCTAAACCCCGATCTGCCCCCCTCTCTCTTCTGCTCCTCTGGGCTCTGATTCATTTTCTGTCCTGACCTCAGGGAAGGCAGCGTGGAGCATGACTCTCCGAGTCACTGTTGGGTTCAAATACCAATTCTGCCACCAACTAATCTTGTGACCTCAGCTAACTTTCTTACCCTCTCAGGATCTTACATAGAGTTACAAGAAATAATTGGGCACAGAAGACTCTGAACAGGTCCAGATTCCCAGCTTTTAAATCTTGCTTGTGTCCTTCCTCTGCCCTGGCATGGCTACAGCACCTGGAAAGGCCTTCCTCCCCCGCCGCCTCCCACCCACTCCCGGAGACTCCCAGCATGCAGTCTGTGCAGAAGGCTGCACCCAGCTCCTTTCAGAGGTTCAAGGTCCTGTGGGTCTTGGCCTCTGCAGCTGATGAGTCGGGGAGGCAGCTTCCGGCTGGCCCAGGGTGGAGGCCACAGCAGGGGGTTGTCACATCCCCTTGGGCCAGGCAGCTCTGAGATCCCAGGGCCAGTTGGCAGTGTCCTGAAAGGCTCGCAGAGAAAGTCAGGGCGAACAATAATGACTTTTCCTCTTCCCTCTGAGCAAGTCACTCAGCTTTCTGAACTTCCATCGCCCCATTTTTATAAGGCAGATGGTGGGTCCTCCCCACCGGCTCCCCAGCCTGCTGGGAACACGTGGCTTGGCACACACAGACTTCCTGATTTTTCACGTATAAATTCAGCACCACCACTTCCCCTCCAGTGGGATCTGCCTCCTTAGGTGATTTTTCTGAAACTGAGGATTCAAGGAAAAAAAGGCAAGTACTATCTGTGGGTGCCAACTACATGCTAGGCATTTACACCGATTGTTTCCTTTGCATCTTCCAGCAGCTGTAAGAAACTGAGACTCAGCGAGGTCATGTGCTCAAGGTCACAGAGCAAGGAACTTGCAGACTAAAGCCAGGCTCTTTTGCTTCCCATCCTCCTGCCTTTTCTGGCCCTCCAGATCTTGGAGGTTGGGAAGAGGCCTTGGGTACCCTGGGAGGATGCTCCCAGGCCTGTGCCCTTGGCCTCAGTTCCCCCCACCCCTTGGGCTGCTTTCATGCCTCGGGCTCTGGCTGGTTGAAGCTGCCGGCTGGCTTCACAGACGGCCGTGCCCACGGAGGCCTTGTCAGCCACGTGCTGCCAGCTCCCTAGCAGCTGGCCCGGGGAGCCGGGGACAGACTGCCATCAGCCTTCCCCTTTCAGGAGAGCCCTGTCACTGCTAACAAATGGCCCATGTCATTTAGCCACGTCCGTCTCGTCCTCCTCATTGCTGGTCTGTGGCCTGAGTTGTCCAGATAACCCTTTTCCTTTAGTGTTGTCTTTATGGATGCCACGAAGCTCCCGGGGCAATGGCAGCCCAGCCTTTGCCCCAACCATGAAGAGTCATACACAGGCAGGCCTGCTTCCTGATTTCTGTTTGCTGCCAGTTCGGCTCTCACAATTATTGGAATCTGTCAAGCTCCATCAAGTGACATTTTTCATATGAGGGCAAGTGTCCCTTAGGACTTGCTCTGAGCCGGGGATGGTGACATCCTAGATGCCCACATGGCCTCCATTCTTCCACCAGCTGTTCACTTAGCAGTTGCCAATCTCCTCCCAACCCTTGCCCAGCAGTGCCCTCCTAAGCTCCCCGGAAATCCTCCAACCCCTCTGCCTGTGATCACCCTCCCCCAAGCCCTCTCCCCACCTCACCTCCCCTGGTGCCTTAGCAAGTAATTACCTTCACAGGAAAGTTGACAAGTCTCTGGCGACTCCTAGCCCGGCTGGAAAAGATTCATCACTCTGCATCTGGAAATAGCTAGCCCGTCAGCACCGGGGCTGAGATAACACCAGTGTAAAAGTTCTCTATTCAGGGGAATTAATTAGGATTCCTTATTCAAGATCCAATTAGGCAAAAGGGCATTTTTATCTGTGATAGTCAGCTGCTCCTATTTTTCTAAAGCTATAACTCCAAGTTTTTAAAAACGGAGAGAATCAGGGGGCTGTGTTTTTGTCTAAAACAATTCACTCTTTCATTGTCAGTTACGTCTTCATCAGGATGTGAAAATAGATATTCTCATTCAATTTGCAGTGTTTTATCTCTTCAGGGTCTGGTAATGACTCCATCCCTTCAGCAAGAACTGCAGCCCGTGCGGCTATTTGGGGAGAGGGACATTGCGTAGGATGACTGCATGAGAAATAGCACTTTTCAGCCACTTGGCTCCATGGCTGGCAGGAAATGCTGGCTTTGCCTCGTCATACCGTCTGTGTGACCCTGGGCACGTCGCTTCATCTCTCTGAACTTTAATTTCCTCCTCTCTAAATCTGTCTCCCACGGTCAGGGTAAGGGTTGAAGAGTAATTGGTACAATGTAAGAAAGCGACTAAGAACCCAGGCTCTTGACTGAGACCGCCGTACACCGACACTTACGAGCCATGTGGCCCTGGACTAGTTGACTTCTGAACCTTGTTTTCCTCATCTGCAAAATGGGAGGGCAGATTGAATAAGGTAACATCAGTGAAAGCACCTTGTCCATGGGGGGGGGCACTTAATACATGTTTGTCAAACTTGAATCGACTTGTTTTGTATTTCCCTCAAAGAAGCTCAGTGAGGTTCCCTGGAGAACACTGTTCCCGCTCCCCACCCTGGGGTAACTGAACTCATTTTGTCCCTAGCAGTTCCTGGGTGACTCTAAAGGATAGCTGAGGCTGAATCCGTGCTCTACGTCACCCAGCTGTGCCCTTGGTGGCTCCCAAAGGAAGCAGTCCTGGATGGAGGAGGGGTGCCCTCCTGACCTCAGTGGTGTCTGCTTTCCCTTCGGCCTGGGACTCGTTGCCCTGCGTCCATGCAGCCATCTGATGTGGACATGCACAGCGTAAGCCCAAGAGAGCAGTGGCAGTGCATTTAGCCCAGGAGAGAGAAGACCTGGAGAAATAACATAATCCGCAGCTTCTATAAAGTTCCGTAGAAAGTGTGTTCTGGTGCAAATGCCACGTTCCGCAGTTGAGGCGACTGAGCCCCAGCAACACTCATCAAGCAAGCGGCAGAGCCAGACCTGTTTCCACCACCTAAGATGTTTCCAGGCCACCCGCCACCGAGCCAGCGTTTGTAGACATCACGTGAGAGGGTCATGGCAAGCCCCTGTCTTCCACAAGATCTGTATCCACATAAACCCAGATCCCCATGGTGTTCCTCTCCTGTCTGCCTGGCCTGGGTCTTCAGTGCTTGTGCCTCAGTTTACCCCATAGAGAAGCCACTTTAGCTTCTGGTTCTTACCTTTCCACGAGATTGTCTTAGTCCCGACACCCTCTTTTGCAGGCCCTGCCTCCTCCAACCCACCCCCACTGCTTCCCTGACCTCATCTCCTCCCACTCTCCCTCTTAATCACTCCTGCAGCCACAGTGGCCTCCTTGCTGTTCCTTAGTCCCCAGGCATGCTCTTCCTGCCTCGGGGCCTTTGCACTTGCTGTCCCCTATACCTGGAATGCTCTTCCTCCTACCCCAGATGGATCTCTCACCTCTTTGTGGTGCCACCTCCAAGAACACATTCTCAGTGAAGCCTTCCCTGACCGCCTATTTAAAATGACAAGTGCCTTTTCCCACTCTTTAGAGAGTTCCTTTGTTCTGTTTCTTCTTAGCGGGATGCCCACACCTAACAGAGCCCAGCACCACAGGGAGCCTGGAACCCAGGAGTGCTAACCCCTCTCCTTGGTTCCAGTCCCAGAAACTCTGTTGCTTGACAGCCATCATCCTCATCTCCAGATGAGGAAACTGAGGCACAGGGAGGAGCGTGTGACTTGCTCGAGTCACTGAGCAAGTTAGTGTCGCAGGAGTGACTGTGCTGGGTGATCTTAGAATGACTGTAAAGAGAGTTGATTTAGGTCTACCTGGCTTGCCCTGGGCCTCAGGGTGTGACGTCACTAGGTCATGTCCTTAGGCTTTGCTGAGGCCTCCAGGAGGTGGCCAGGGATAAGACCCAGTCATGGAAACAAATCGTCCTGCTGCAAAAATGTATTGCTGGAAGAGAACAGGGTCTGTGCTGAGAACCAGGAAATCCTCTCCCCTCCCTCCTGTCCTCCTCATCCCCCCACCCCCTGCCAATTCCCCTATCAAATAATTCCTGATAATGAAGTTAGGATGATTCAGTGGTTTTCTGATGAGCATGAATTCATCATCAAAATCTACATATTTCAATCCCCTGATATGTGCTCTCAGATTCCTAACCTGATTAATATGTAAAGTGCTTTATCCTGTGACTTAACAAAAGAAAACCCAGCTTGGTTTCAGGGACCTGCATGGCTTCCAGCCTCTGGGATCTGGGAAGTGTGGGGAGATGCTGCTGGCTGCACCTTGGGGGCCCTAAAAGCAACTCAGCGGGGCTGCGGTACCTGCTGCCAAGGTGCCGGCACACGGCACAGCTGGGAGGGGAGTTGGTACTCGGGGTCAGCCCTGGGGTGCCCAAGCACTGCAGCGTCAGACCTCCCATCTCACAAGCCAGAGAGACCTGGCTGCAAAGAGGTTCAGCATTCACAGCCCCACGAACTCGTGGGGGCTGAGAGAAGCCCACGTTCCATGTCTAGGAATCTGGATGAGATGTAGTGTCCTCCTTTTGAGCCTTTCTGGAGGGACAGCCAGAGTGGCCTGCCACCTCTTTGCCACCTAAGCCAGACCCCTGCACCATGTGTCCACGCCTCTCCAGAGGAAGAGCTCCAGCTCAGCAAACAGCCTGGAGCCTCCCTCCATGGCCACAGCCCCTGGGGCTGCTGCTACCGTCTTGGGGTGTCTCAGATCTCCTCCATTCACGATCCAGCCCAACACATATGCCACCCCCTCCACCCTCAGATTCTGCCGTTGGCCCCCACTGGACCAATTTTGGCCCCTGCCTCCTTGGACTCAGACTGTTGCCCAGTGCCTCCAACCCTCCACGCAGGGCCAATCCCAACCTCTCTCAGCCCTGACCAGCAAACCCCCCCCACACACACACGCGCACACACACACATGCACACATGCGCTGCAGGGCTCCTGCCGCCGATATCGGGAGGGGCTGTTTGCCCAGAGGGCTCTAGGGTCAGACAAGGATGCAAACCTCAGCTCCAGGGTTTGTGCAAGGTATTTAACCCCTCTGAACCTCTGTTTCTTTAGCTGTGAAACCCAGCTGTCAGGAATAATAATTTACTCTGCTTAGGGCTGTTGTGAGTTTTAGATTAGCACTAAGTGGAGCGTCTAACGTACAGCATGTAGGTGACACTTCATAACGCGGCTAGTGTTGTTATTCATCCTCTTTAGCCATTGACTGAGGTGGGCCAGTGTTCCTCCCATTTTTCTGATGTGGACGTGGAAGCTCAAAGATGTTGAGGTTGGGATATGGTTGGGGTGCAAGGCGGCACCCCTTCTCCGCAGGAGTACCTGGGGCCTCTTGGGAGAGAAGGACGCGGGACCGCGTGGCAGACGGCATGCCTGAGCGGACACCTGCCCTGCAGGAGATGGGGACACAGTCAGTGAACTGCATGCCCCAATATGACAGAAGTCCTGCGGAGAGCTGCTTCCTGGCATAGTATGTGTCTAAATGCTGGAGTTCTCGCCCACCCCTGGCACCAGGATATTGTCCTCGTTTGGGTTTCCCAAAAGCAGGCCTGAGGCAAGGGTTCAAGTGCAAGTGTTTTATTTGGAGGTGCAGGTAACACCAGCAGAGAATGGGGACATGATATAGGGAAGGGACAGCAGCTAATGAAGGGTGTGTGGTCACACCAGTTACCAGAAGAGGGGCCTGGACCATGATCCCACGGGGAATCTCTGGGAAACCCAGGTCTGCAGAACCCATGTCTTAGAATTGTCCCACTCAATGAACGAGGGAGCTCGGGTGTTTGTACACCAATTCCTAAAAGCCATCAAATGAGGGCTGCCCCTGGAGGGTTATTCATTCCCCAGCCCTTCCAGTCTGCCATGCACATGGGCAAAGTGGCTCAGCAAAGTGGCTCAGCATAGGGATGCAGGTGCTGGGACTGGCAGTCAGCTGGTCTGCTCTGCATGATCCAGTATGACAGGCAGGGCACTAGCATCGCCTGCTGCGGGTGTGAATGTGTCAAAGGGCAATGGGGAAGTGAACCTACAGAGCTGTAACTCTTGGGCCTGGGCAGCTTTGTGGTGGTACCCAGGTCACTGAATATCTTCCCTTCAGCCTTGGGGAGCCACTGAGATTTGGGCCAATCTACAGAAACCCATGGATAGATGGCAGTGGCTCTGGTGAGTGGGTACAGAAGACAAGAATCCGTTATCCAGGTAGCCCCGTTGCTGTGACACTAAGCGTCCTTCCCCTATCACCACTCTCAGACAGCAGTCCAGGGGACCTCCCAGGACAGGAGGAGGGTAGACCTGATACCAGGGTGTGTGTGATTATTCTGCAGCCCTTCCAGCAGGCTGCAGCCAGCAGGCAAGAGGACTGCCTCAGCGACCAGTATCAACCACCCCAAGGATCCTGGGCAAAGGCTAGGCTAGCAATTAGCCACTGAGATTTGGAAAATCGGGGACATGAAATTTATTTTGTACAGTCACAGAATGTCAAGTTCTGTGGATTTAGGTCACACACACACACTCCCACACACACACTCACACAAGCCAATCATTCACTGGAATGCAAGAGAATCTGCTGTCAACATTCAAATATTTTTGGAAAGTTTGTATTTTTCTGGCTGTGCATTGAGCGAAATGCTTATTCCACAAGTTGTGGGCTCTGGGGGTGAAGTCACAAAGAGCTCATGCATACTTGAGCAGAAACGCCCACCTGGGGGCTTTATTTAGACATAACCCAGCATTCCCTCCAGCACTTTCTTGAACCGTCATGAGAAGTTTCAGAACTCAGCCTGGGGAGAAAGGAAAGGGCTCAGAGTTCAGACACGTACTTTTTGGATGTCTGTGGGTGAAAGCTCCTTTGTGCTGCTCTTCCCCATCCTTTGTCCTCACCCATCCTCTGCCTGGGAGCCAGTGGCGAGAGCCCGAGGTCTGGACTCAGATATACCAAGTTCCACTGGGCAACATTAGGCAAGCGACAAAGGCTGTCAGTGCTCCCATCTGCAAAGTAGGCAGAGTAGTGCCAAATTGGTGCTCGAGAGACAGATGGCACATAGTAAGTGCTCAGTAAAAAGCTGCTCCCACCTCCTTTCTTACAAGTAATTTTAGTTCTCCCTCTGTTTTTATTCCTTTCCCTTCCTCATCCATTCAGATTGCACTGGGCAGAGATGGGACCTGGATGTTTCTACTGATGCGGGCATTGGATGGATGGGTAGTGTGATGACGCATTCACAAGCATAATAAAGCCTCATCAATTTATTACACACATACTACAGGGTGTCCCAAAAGTTGCCATGCATAGGGAAAGTGGGAAATTGTAGCTAAAGGTACCTTTATTTACAAAATATTCATTACAAAATTTTATAGAATGTTTCCTTTGTATGGAGACTTTTGGGATACGCTGTGTTACGCTAGGAACATCCCATTAACCATTTTTAATGGGATAATATGAACCCTTTCACCTGCTCTCATGCTCTTCTGCGTTTGGTCCTTCACCTCCTACAAATGCGCGCGAGTCAGAGCTGAGGGCCCAGGGAGGCCCAGCCCCCGCTTTCTGCTTCAAAACCACCTGACCGGCCTCAGCAGAAAAGAGGAAAAGAGCAGTTATGTTACTGAATTGGTTTCTAGCAAAAGGGAAACAGAACTTAAAAAGAATGGAGTATTATTTTTTATTCCCATTGTAAACATGAGGCATAGTCATTAAAGAAAATTTAGAAGAGAGAGGAAAACTAGATAAATACATAAACTCTTATGCATGAACATTTTGATGTATTCCCTTCCATTTCTTCTAGGCATAGCTTTGTTTGTTTTTAATTTAAACAGCTGTGTTCATAAAGTGTATATATGCGTGTGTATGTGTGTGTGTGAGTCTCTCTCTCTATATATGTTTTTGTTATTTACAAAAGGAATTCATGCTTATTGTGAAAAATCCAAGACATACCCAAGAGTATGGAATAAAATGTTAAAGTCTTCTATTTGTCAAACTCCTACCCTAATTCCACTGTCCTCCCCAGGGGCGACCATTATTAACAGGATGGAATATAACCTTGCAGACCTGTGTCCCTATGCATTTATACATGTGTGCACATGCATGCACACGCACACAGGATGGGGGTTGAGAATAAACATATTATTCTACAGCTTATTTTTATTCTCTTAAATGTACATATTAGATATTTTTCAATGTCAGTACATATATCTGCCTCATTATTTTTTTAATAACTGCCTAATAATGACATTTTTCACCATTTCAAACAATGCTATAGTTAATACCATCATGAGTAGATCTTGGTGCACACAGGAGCATTAATAGCATAGCTTCCTTAAAGTAGAATTTCTAGGTCAAAGTATATGTTATTTTTAAATTTAGATTCTGCCAAAGTGTACTCCAAAAAGGCTGTGCCAATTTAACGTTTCCATCAGCCATGTCTGAGACTGTTTTCTCCACATCCTTTCCAAATAAAAGTTTTGTTATTTTTATCCATCTCAATGGGTGAAAAATAACAGTTCATTCTTCTTTTGATTTCTATTCCTCCAATTATTAGTGTAGTTAATAATCTCTTCATGTGTTTATGGTCATTTCTATTTTATTCTCTTAATTATCTATTTCATCTCCTCTGCCCATTTTTCTGTTGGGTTGCATGTGGTTTTGTTTTTTTTTTTTTTTTTTTTTTTTTTTGAGACAGAGTCTCACTCTGTTGCCCGGGCTGTAGAGTGCCATGGCATCAGCCTAGCTCACAGCAACCTCAAACTTCTGGGCTCAAGCAATCCTTCTGCCTCAGCCTCCCGAGTAGCTGGGACTACAGGCATGCGCCACCGTGCCCGGCTAATTTTTTACATATATTTTTAGTTGGCCAATTAATTTCTTTCTATTTATAGTAGAGACAGGGGTCTCGCTCTTGCTCAGGCTGGTCTTGAACTCCTGACCTTGAGCGATCCACCTGCCTCGGCCTCCCAGAGTGCTAGGATTACAGGCGTGAGCCACCGCGCCTGGCGCATGTGTTTTTTTGTATTGAGTTCTTTGTATATTTTGAATGTTAATATTAGAATTAAGACATATTGTAACATAGTTTTATCAGTCAGTAACTTGTCTTTTAGCTTTGCTTTATTCTTCCTCACAGCAGAAATTTTAAATTTTTAATGTGATCAAATCAGTTGGTCTCCTGATTTAATCACATAAAACTCCAGAATTTTATGTCTTGGTTAGGAATACCTCCCTACTTGGAGATTATGGCTTTCTCTATTTCTTCCAGAACTCTCAGGGTTTTATATTCTACACTTAGCATTTTAATCTATCTGAATTATATTTTTGTACCAGGTGCAAGCTACAGGTCTAGCTTTATTTTAGTTCCAAATGAATAATGAATTATTCCCAAACCTGCCCTTTCTGATTCGAAATAGCCCTTTTATCATATACTAAGTTCAACTCTATCCATGGTTTTGTGTTCTCTTCTGTTTCATTTCTCCATCATTCTATTTCTGTGTCATAATTGTATCATTTGAACTTTGCCATAGCTTTATAATAATTTTTTAAGTGGGAAAAGACCTTCATTAATATCATTTTTAAAGCATTTTGTTGGCAATTCTTGTGCATTTACTTTTCCAGATGAATTTTAGAATAAGGTTTTCAGATTTCCCCCCAAAGAAATCCTACTGTGCTTTTGGTTGGAATTTCCCTGAAATCATAGACTAATTTGCAGAGAACTGCCATTTTCACAATGGTGACTTTTCCTATCCTGGACCATGGTATGCCTTTCATTTTTTAGGTCTTTTTTTATGATCTTTAATAAATTTTATAGTTTTCATCATATAGGCCCAGCAAATATTTTGTTAGGTTTTTTCCCTAGGTATCCATAGTTTTTATTATTATTGTGAATGGGATCAACTTGCCATTGCATTTGCTAATGGTTTATTGCTCGTAAATAAGAAAGCTATTGATTTCCGTGCTTTTCTTTTGTCACCAGCCATCGTACTGAGCTCTCCCATTAGCTCTAATAGTTTTAAAGTTGATTATTTTAGATTTTCAGATTAGACAATCATGTTAGCTGCGAGTAATGTCATTTTGTTTCTTCTTTTCCCATATGTATGCTGTTTTCTTTCTCTTTTTGGCTTCTTACCTAGCTAGTGCCTCCAGAACTGTATTAAAGAGTGATAGGTTTGGCAGCTCCAGGATTTCTGCATAAGAAGGACTTAAAGGCAACTGTAGTTTTTACTAAATTCTACATTACAAATAAATAAAAACAGCAAAATTAGTTCTAGAGATGTTTTTATTCTCACATCATATAAAATTGAGAAATCGTATGTTGTCCGTGTTGAATAGCGTTATTTCTTTTAATCCGGAGCGATTTGGAAGGGGCCGTTGGAAAGTGTCCAGAATGGAAACCCAGTGGCCCCGTGGAACCATCACTGGATGACGCTACATATAATTTTGTATCCCGATTATTTGGCACTTATAACGTTAGCATTTGCTCTGTGGTTATCAACCCTTGGCCTCAAAATATCCCATTAAGTGGATAGATCACAGTGTACTTAACCATTCCTCTTTCTGTGGACATTTAGACTATTTCTAGTTGTTTATGTTCTAAATATTGCTGTAAAGAACAGTTTTGTGTGTGAAGCTTTTTTTTCCCCCTGAATTTATGATTATTTCTTTAGGAGCAATTCCCAGAATGAATATTTTTTAAGATTCTTGATTCTTATTGCCAAATTGCTTTCTAAAAGCATTCCATCATTTTACACTGCCACAGAATGTGAGTGTTGGAAGAAATGGGACTTTTAAAATTAAAGGTTATGAAATATGTCATAGAGGGAAGAAAATGGGCTTTGGAGTCAGGAAATTGGGTTTGAATTTTGGTTCCTCCTCCTTCCCCCCAAAAAAGTCATATTCAAAAAAAAAAAGCTCTCCGAGCCTCAGTTTCCCTATATGTAAAACATGCAGCTGATTCTTTCTGCAGCCATGCCAAAGGCTGAATAACAACCAATTGGTGATGGTGCTGAACACAAAGTAGCTCTAAACAAATGAGAGTCACTTTCCCTTTATTTGGACTGTTTTGAGAGGTTTTTATTTTCTAAGCAGCTTTGGAGACTTTCCCTGAAAAACATGCTGCAATTAGGAATGACTTCTGTCCCTTAGCTGAGGCCTGGCTGCCAAAGGGAAGCCCTTTCCTGCGGCCGGCTGCTGGCCCCAGCTGTAAGCTCTGAGACCTGTTATATGAAGGAATTTCCCATAATAAGCTGTGCCCCGCTCTGTGGGCAGGCAACTCATGGAACCCTGCAGCCGCCTCTGCTCAGTGCCGGGGAAGAGGACAGACAACAGGATCAGCATCCCCAGTGAAATCAGGGACTTCCAGAGAGGCCTCGGCTTCTCCCCTGATCAGCTAATTGCATTGTCTCTTCTGTCATCATCACATAGAGCAGGGCAATTGTCATCTGCTCCCGTCTCTTGGCTGCCAAATACTGCCAGTTCTATCACATACATGCCTTTAGAATCTGTCCCTTTCTCGGTAGCCCCAGCACACCTGACTTTGTTCAGGTGTCCTCATCCCTGGAACACTGAAGCAACCCCCCACTCATCTCCAGAATTTCTCCCTCCTGCTCAGCCTCTATTTTGGCCCAGAGTAATCGTTCCAGACGCCCATATCTGGCCGTGCTATTTCCCTGCTGAAAACCCTTCGATGCTGCTGAAAACCCTTCGATGACTCCTGTCCCCCACAGGGTACAGTCTAAACCCTCAGCTTAGCATCCCAGGCCCTCCAGCTGTCACTCCTAAGTCATGCATTCCACTCAAGCATTCCTTAATTCAAAAGACATGTTACTAAGCATCAGCGATGAGGCTAGATGTTGGAGTTTTCATCATGATTTGTTTCAAGCTAACCAGCCCAGAATAAGAATTGTACTCGCTCACACTTTGTGCACTCCTTCTAGGCACTTGGGGCTGTGCTAAGCACTTAATATGCATAATCTCTCTTAACCCTTTCAACAACCCTATGAGGCAGGTATTATTTTCATCCCCCTTTACAGATATGGGACCTGAGGCTCAGAAAGTTAACATAGCTTGCTCAAGGTGAGTCCGTTGGGAAATAGCAGAGCTGATTCCTCTGTCACAAGAGCCCAAGCCCTCAACCACTCATCAGTCCCAATTTCTTTCCTGTATATTAGGCCTGAGCATACCTATTAGACTAAATGGCAGAATCTTTCTCTAGACGCATATCTCATAAGAAATATGGGCATAGAATTCATAATTCTAAATTAGAGAAATTATAAAACTTGCCATTGACCATGGATTAACGCAAGAATTTGGCAAATTCTTCTCCCCCTATATGCTCCAGGGCCAGCCATAAGACTCCTTCCGTGAAACTTCTTGAAGCCTGGTTCCCAGCACCCCCATTCCAGCCTTCTCATGTGGTACCCCAATGCCTAAGTTAGTTATGGTTTTGCAAGAGCGGCCTCTGCCTTTCTCTCTGGACCTTCCATGGCCAGTCTTTATGGGCTACATGGCGGACACTTGATAACTGCACTGAATTGAATTGGATTGAATTGAACCAAATTGAATTCAGAAGCAGATACTCTCCAGCAGTGGCTGGGATTTAACTTCATTGTTGTCCTAATCATCTTGTGGTAGATAACACTGCCTCCTCCATAAGCCAGGCTAAGCACTTAGGTTTTTGAGGATAGTATATCTTAAGGGGCTTCTGTTCAAGCAGGGTAGCTTTTTCTGCATAGAACATTAGAAAGAGATCTGAGTTATGCGTGTTCTTTGATGTAGTTTTCTGATATGTCTCGGAAGGCAAACAATCTGGACTTAAGAATCGTCTGTACTGCTCATACTGATGCATGACCTTGGGCGAGTTATTTAACCTCTCTGGGTCTCTAGTTCTTCATCTGTCTCTGCCCCATGGGCATACTGTGGGAATTAAAATGAGAAAATTAATGTAAACCCTGCAAATGTGCAAGGCACAGTAAGAGCACACAGGTTTGGGCAGTAATTACAACAATTGCTCTTCTCTCCCTGTCTCCCTGTCCACGCTGAATTGGACAGTGAGGTGGGTTGGGGCCAGCAACAATAAGGAAAGGGCAGAGACAGAAATCAGAAAACATGGTCTTTAAGGGGGCCAGTCACCCCAGGGTCCTAGAAGAAGGGGGCATTTTCCCCCAGGTTCTATGCTCAGGAAAGTAGCTGAAGGATGTGGAAAATTGAGAGCAGATGAGGCTGGAGAGGTGGATATAGACCAGATTATTTGTATTTTATTCAGAGGGCAGTAGGGAGCCACTGAAAGGTTTCTGGCAGGGACATGACATGATCACATGTGCATTTTTGAAAGACCGCTCTGGCTGGTATGGGAGAACAGGATGGGGGGTGGGTGCAGGCACAGACACGAGCTGCTCTGTGCTGCAGTGGCCCAGGTGAGATATGATGAGGTCTGGATTAACACAGACAGTAGCAGTGGAGAATGAGGCGGGGGGAGATTTAAGAGACTCAAAGAACATAAAAACAGCATCATTTGGTTAGTGACCCAACAAACCTGAGGAGCAAAGGAGGAATGAGATGGCTGTCAGCTCTCGGTGTGGGTAACTGGTGGGTGGGATGGCGGGAAGTGGCAATGGGAGTGATGCATCTTAAGTTTCAGATGCCCATGGGATACCTGAGGTCAATGGATGTAAGGATCTGAAGTTTGAGGGAGGGGTGTGGGTTGTAAATAGATGTTTGGGAGCCATCAGCATAGAAATGGGTGCAAGGAGAGAGCTTAGAACTGGGAGACAACAGGGAAAGAGGGCCATGAGAAGACAAGAGGACATGCAGGGTAAATTAGAGTGTTAGAGCTTCTTGGGAGACCCAGCTCCACCAGAGGGTTATCCTGGAGCTGGCAGCACTGACATCCAGTGTGTCCAGGAAAAGCCTGGGCATTCTGTCATCCACTGTGTCTGCTATGGTCACAGGAGGCCCTCCAGCTCCCTGCCTGGCCTCAAGTGTGCCTGGAATTCCCATCTGCTGGACTGGCCCACGAGCCCCTGCCCTGCCCTGCTTCCTCCCCATCCGAGGCTGTCTCTTTCTTGTTGAAGAGCCCTGATCTGGAAGAGCCTTTCCCAATCCACACCCAGTTCCACACTACAGATCCCATAAGGAAGGAAGGCTTGTGTCCCACAGCAAGCAAAAGAGCGAGGCACCCTGAAAGTGTGGCCTGGTTTCCCAGTTCAAGGCATGTGTCCCAGGGATCATGTCAGTCCTTGATGGTGGACCCCCTGCCCCAAATATTTTGGAGAGCTCCTATATGTGTTAAGGCCTTCCAGCTTCTTGGTACCATAGATACTGCTCTGAACTAAGCATATAGAAGTTTCCAGATACTACTTGCACAGAATATAACTCAGTAGATTAGGGGTATGATCTGGAAATCTACATTGTAAATACTCACTCTTGGCCATCTTGTTGCAACAGTCAGAGACCACCTTTAATAAATACTGATGTAGAAAAAAGGCAATTGTGAGGGGACCCCAACCTCTAGTGACCACCCACTATTTGCCATACCACTGACATTCCATTTCATCCTCACTAGTCTCCCGTGAGGTAAATGCATCTTCACTTGTGGTCCAGGAACTAGTCTGAGGCTCAGAGATGTTTAGTGACTTGCCCAAGGACACAGAGCTGGTTAGTAGCAGACTCAAAGTTGGAATTCCAGGTCTTTCTAAGCCTAAGACAATTATGCACCAACACATCACCTACTAAGAGGAAAATGGCAACTGTTTTCAGGTACTGAAGTGTCCATCCTATGGAAGAAGGTTTAGATAATTGGCAGAAACTGGACCAATGGATAGTTGCAGGAGCCAAACCTTGACTCAGCACAAAGAGCTTTCTAGTAGAATAGAATGGCCTTCTGGGGAGATGGCTGGAAGTGTGCAGGAGGGGCTGGACAAACACTACTTGAAAGTGAGGTAGAGGGACTTACGGAGCAGGCCGGAGTATGCGACTGAATCCCTTTGAAGCCTGTGATGTCTAAGACACGGCGTTTTGATGAGTTGACTCCCTGAGTTTGGATCTGATGCTGGCCCTAGACTTATATTATTGCATTTCTGGCCATGAAAGGAAGAAAGGGATGAAAGGAAGAAGGAAGAATGGAAGGAAGGGAGGAAGGAAAGGGGGGAAGAAGCTAGCTAGTGTTTCAAGTTGCGAGGATTGAGAGCGCTGCGGATCCTAAATCATTTATTCTTTACTGAGTCATTTCCTAATTATAAGACAGCTGAGAAAACACACTGTGACCTCAGAGAGAGGGGTGCTGCCGATTTCCTATAAGGCTGATGGGCGCAGATGCCCAGTGTCGACTCTTCAGCGAACCCAGGGCATTAATGGGGAATCCTCCTTGAACCAAATTTCAGAAGAACAGGCAAGGGTTCACATGTGCCTTTCCCACTAATGCCAGCCTGATGCCTGAGTCTACAAAGGAATAACGGTCAGGAGAAAAGTAGACACGTCTCATTTCTCTTTGGTCTGAACATTCTGAAGCGGGAAGAGTCGTGACACAGGCAGCTTCAGAGAGAGCGTGAAATTACAAGTGTTGTCCGTTGACAGCCTGTCTTTTGAAGCTGTCTCATTAGACCATCCATCCTTCGAGTCTGTTTCAGTCCTCCAGACTCCATTAGCTCTGGCCACCCCACTCGCCATCTCCCCACCAAAGTTCTGCCACAGCCCTGTGGATACCTGCGCCCACATTTAACTCCCAGCCCTCCACTCACGGGCTGCTTAATCTCACACAAGTCACTGAACTTCTCTGAGCCTTGTGCCCTGTTGGTGGGATTATACATTGGTGCAGCCTTTTTGGAAGGTGATTTCACGGTAATGATTAAAATATAAAACGTGGGTATCATTTTTGGGGAATTTATACCTAGGAAATAATGAGATGTTAGTGTCAAATGATTTGTACAAGGATGTTCACTGTAGTGTTATTTATTATAGCAGGAAAAAGAAAACAGCGTATGTTCAACATTAATGGCTTAATAAACTGTGGTGCATACGGCTGATACAAAAGGTAGCAATTAAAATTATACTTCCAAAGAATATTCAAAGAAATTGGAAAATGCTTAATATATGATAGTAAGTGAAAAATCTATGTACAGAACAGAATATGTTGTATAAACTGAATACATACTATTAATGCATTTTCATCTTTATGTTCTTTTGTATTTTCTAAAAGTTTCACAACAAGCGTATATTACTTTCTTGGCACTAAAAAAGCCAGGAAAAGTTAAACTGTAGTTAGAGAGCTCCCACCACCTACAGGGTGAAGAGCAAACTTCCTAGCAAAGGATTTTCACAGTCTGACTCTATCCTAACTCAGCACCTTCACCTCCCCGTCATCGCGTCCCTTACGCTTGCCGTATCCACCCCAAGCTACTCGCCATTCTACAAACACATTATAGCCATTCACACTGCCATGCCTTTGTCCTGCCTGCCTTCTCCAGCCAAAATGACCTTCTCCGCATTTTCAAGAACTGTTTCAGGCTCCTCTACCTCTTCCTTGACAGTTGTTTCCTGCCCTTTCCCCCTGCAGAAGATTCTATATATACTCAATAATTACTTACATCGTGTCTGTCATTCTTACTTTACCTTTCACCATGATTTTGTGAGAACACCAAGGAGGGAACACTAACTCTGTCTTGGAGAGTCAGGAAAGCATTCATAGAGGAGAGCTCCAGATAAATGAATATGCGTGTGTCCACCAGACAAAAGACAATAGACATCCCGCACAGCTCTGGAACGAGCTCCCGACTGGCAGGCTCTTGGATCTGTTTCTCTCATAGTCCTTAGCTCACTGCATGGTGTGTGGCATATGGGTGCATGTCTCTCCCCTACCAGACAGTGAGGTCATTCAGGGCTGGAAATGTGCCTTGTTTGCCTTGCAGTGTTCAACCCACTGCCTGGCACACAATGGGCATCAAAAATACATTTTTGTCCTAGAGTGTGAAGGTCTGAAAGCATCAATACAGTAATTACCTTTCTCCTTGTCTTACTGTGAATGAGGAAAATATATTCTTATTGTTGCTTTTCACTGATTTCAAGTATGAGCCCAGAGACGCTGAAAACACTTTATAGTCTGCTGATTTGAACCAAATTGAAGAAGTTGTTCGCCCGGTAGGCATTAAGAGGATGTTCTGCAAAATTTGGACTTTATTTGAGTATAAGAATTCCACCAATATGAGCTTTGCTTCCCCTTTAAACAACGTGCCACAGCTTCGGAATGATGCCTTTGAAATAAATCCTGTGTGAGTAATGTTTCTCTTGGACTCATAAAATCTTTATGGAAATCTTTTCTCATCTCATAGACTATGAGAAGGGAGAGAGAGCCAGAACCACTGAGCCAGAAGTGGGGAATGCAGTATTTTTTCATATGTGGGTCACACATTTAATGTAAATAGTTTTTAAATGCAAATCCAATACTGACTACACATTAGCTCAAAAATCCTAGCTCTGTCCAAAGTGCTGAATCTGTGAGTTAAGATCTCTTAATCTCTGATTAAAGAGTAGGTGGTATGGAAATATATTCATTCAAATAGAAAGTCGGAATGCATTAAAAGATCCAGTAATAGCTATACTAGGGATAAGAACACAAATGCTGGCAGGAATAAAACAACAACTTAGCACCACTCCCAACCCGGGGAAAAAAGAGAGAGAAACAATAAGTTAATATTGCTGAGCTCCCGTTATTCAAAGGGACGTTGACCTGCGATCCATGCATTGACTCAACACACATTTCTTGAGTGCCTAGTAAATAACAGGCATTATACTATGACATTAAAGTAGATGAATCATAATCTTTGGTCTCCGTGAGGTCACAATCAGGGCTTGCTCAAGCACTGACCAGCTGTTGACCTTGAGCAATTTACTGAGCCTTTCAAGCCTCAGGTGTCTCATTTAAAAATTTGGGATAATAGGATCTCACAAGATTATTGCACAGAGTTCGGTATTATAAGCTCTCAGTGAATGTTAGATATTAGCATTAGGTGTGATGCACTATGATAAGTTCTTTATATACATTTTCTCATTTATTCTCTCATTTGCTCTACGCTGGTCATGTTGAGTTGGTTTTAACATACCCTTTACCCAGGTGAGGAAAATGGGGCTCAGAAGAATGGGGTTAGCTAACTTGCCCAAGTTCATATAGTTAGCAGTCTGGACAGATGGGCTGGCATTTTTCAGAAGGCTAAGTCTAAGGGAGCAAGATGGGCAGGTGACTCAGGTGCTTGTGTGACTTTTAGGTCAGGGACAATTGTGGGTTAATAGAAATGGGGAGGATAAATCCCAACCCTTGAGAAAATAGGCCCAAAGCCCAGCCATCCAGCAAGAGTTTCACTGGGCTCCCAGCTGCTGGGAGAGCAAGCCTGGGGACCAGAGACCAGAGAAGACTGGTCAGGCAGATGGGCCTCAGTTAGGCAGGGTGGTTGGCAACCAACCACAGGGGACTTTAGGGACTGAATCCCATGGCTCAGGGCACCTTAGATGGGGGTAGGGGAGGGCAGAAGACTATTTCCAGAACCCACTAGACAAGAGGGAGAGGGGTTCATGATGAATTGCCTGCCGGAGTCTCATTGTCACTGGGACAGGGCAGAGTGTCCCTGAAACATGTGGCTAAATAAAGGCTGGGCAAAACCTGGCATCATAGAAGCCATTGTCTCACACACTCCATTTGGAACCTCCGGCTGAGAGAACTCTTTGATTGTGCTGGTCTGTGTCCCATGGAGCAGGGACAGTGGGGATTCTGAATTAGTGACAACACATTATTACCTCAGTGGTGAGAATGTGCTTTTGCTTTTAGTTCAAAAGAGCTTACGATTCAGTCCTATGGACTCACATAAATATATGTTCTCTTTGCTTTCCTCCCTGTGGCAAATTGAAGTACAAAACACAATACCTCCTCCCCAAGGCTGTCCCATAAACAATGGCAGCTATTTGGATTCCCTTGATTGAAATCGGAAAGGTCACATCTCAGTAGCGTCTTTGGGGCTTGCTTTTACAATTTGTGACAATCCGGGCTGTCCTGGGGCCTCCCTAAGGTGTCCTTCCAGTTCTGACCTTCCATGGGTATCTTTCAAACATAGACTCTGGCCAGCCATCAAGCAGGTAAACGGATCAATGAGGGCCGCTCATCGAATTGTGCTCCCTGGACCTCTATCTGCTGCTCTCAGCCTCCGCTGCTGCTGTCAGAGCAGTGGGGGCAGCAGATGGCTGTGCCGTGTCATGACAATGGCTCCTTTGAAGAGCCTTTGCTCAGTCCTTCTCCTTTAAGCTGGGGAGGTCAGGGACAGCTGTGCCCCACACCCTGGCAGCTCAGGGGAGGCCCATGTTGGCTTCTGATAAAAGTCAGCAGGGGTCCCTGGAATGGACCACATGCTGGTCCCTCATTTGCCTGTGATGTTGTCTGTCCCCACTAGAGGGGAAGAGTGGTTGCTCACATCTCGTGTACGTGGAGCCCATGGGGCGCTGGCCTCATCTCCAGCTGAAGCTGAAGAGAAAGCATGTTGCGTCCAAGAAAACAAAGCGGAGTCTGCGTTTATTTCCAACGCCTTATCTTCATGCAGTAATGTCTCAGGGGCTGGCTCCCAGCTTAGGAATCAGAGAGTTTACTGAACCAATACATGGGACAGAAAGTGCTGGACAGCAACTCTCAGGTAGTACACAGAGTTCCAAATGGTCCCTCTGGTCCCGGAGTCTGCCTGACCTTCTGACCCTAGGGACCCAACTGACTCCCAATTTCTACATCTCTTAATTCAGATTGTCAAGAGAGAGAATCTGATTGGCTCCACTCATTAGTCAAGTGTCCATTCCTTGTCCCATCGGCTGCAGCGAGGAAGGCGCAGGCTCAGCTGGTGCCAGCATAGCTGCAGGGCCTGGCCCTTCAGCAGGGATTGGGGAGTCTGGGGGAAGGGAGCAGGCAGTCCTGAGAAGGGGGCAGGGGCTTGGCAAGCAGCTTGGGACGTGTCTTCTCCATTCGCTTAACCTCTCTCTCTTCTCTTGGTCTTCCTCAGGAGGATGGAGAAAAATACTCTTTTCATCCAACCCCTCGAGCTAAACAAAGTAATACAGACGAAAGGCCTGGCACTCAGTGGAGAGGACTTGAGAGTCATTTCAGGGTGTCCTCACCACTATAGTGTTGTCTATCTGGCTCTCACAGTCTGCAAACGGGAGCTCTGTAAATACCAGGGATTTCTGTGATCATTGCGAATCCTCTAAGCAGCTAAATTTCCCAAATTCTCAGAGTTGTAATGCCTTGGGATTTAGAGATATAATTAAGAACAGATGAGCCTCACAGAGGTTGATGGCGGGGATCTGGGATTGCATCAAGCAGCAGAGAGAATTTTGATGTGAGTTCCAGGCCTTCGTCTCCCCCGAGTGGTAGTAGGATGAGGACTGGAGGGGCTCAGGGGCGTACAGGAGGACCTCGGTTACTGGAGTCCTGGCCTCTCATTCTCCCAGAACTTGTGACACAACCTACACACCCACTCAACAGGTCAGGAGGAGGCGGTGCTGAGTCAGCCTCAGGCTGGGCGCCATGGCCGCCTGGAACGGCTTTCTACTGTGGCAGGATCGACGGAGACAGGCCAAGTCCGGCCCGTTTCCTCCCAGGCAACCATTTGCCTCCTGCCCACACATCAGTTTTGCCAAAAGAGGGCCTGTGCCGCAGCCCTGGGTCATTCTCCTCTCTCTTTAGTTTCTACTCGTTTCCCAGCGCTTTTCTCTGACTTTAGTACCCACTAAAAAGTGTAGAAATATCAGCAAGGCAATACTATGTTTTATTTGATCTATCGACTGCAGCAACTTGAATCTGTATTATCTGTCATGCTCGGATTGTTTTGACCTTCTTAAAGGAAATGAATGCTCTCTGAACCAGAGCCAAACAAGCAGCTTAGACCTATTTGCAAGCAAAAGTCTGGGGCCTGGGGAGTGCCAGGGCATTAAATCACCATCAAAATAGGAGTAGAGTATTGAAGCTCATGATTTAGAGCAGCAAGGCGGGGGAAGGAGCAATGACCCTCAGCTGCTAGAGTGAGGTGGTAGAGTGAGGATGCTACAGCCAGGATGCCTGAGTTCTGCTGCTCGATAGCTGCATGACCTCAGACAAGTTGCTTAACCTCTCTGTGCCTCCTTCTTACCTGCAAGCCGGAAGTTGTGATAGAATCTGCCTCATGGCGGTGCTGCGAGTATTAGATGAGTTAGTACATGTGAGGTTCTTAGAACAGTGTGTGGCATGCAGTAAGCGCTCAGAGTGGCGTCTATCTCCCAGGTGTGGCTTAGGTGCTTCGTACTTTGTCTTCTCCTTTGACTCTCATAATAACCCTGGGAGGTAGCTTTTTGTGTTCCCGTTATGCAGAGGAAGAAATCAAATGTCTGATGTTCAATAAATTGCCCAGGGCCACATAGCAGGGACAGATTCCTAAGACAGAAACCCTGTGTGGACTCTTTTGCTCCACTGTGACCAGTTCCTCTCACGGGCAGCCTGGTTTTCAGTCCCCTCTGCTGCGCCTCTCGGTACTCACTGGAGTTTCAGTGACCCTGGAATCTCAGCACCACTTCCTAGCTGTGAGAAAGTTAGGCACGTTCCTTAATCTCCCTGAGCCTCAATTTCTTTGTTTCTATAAACTGGCACGATGATGGAGGCTGCTGGGAAGGAGGAGAGCAGCTCCCCATGGCTGGAGACTGGCCTGGCTCTGTCAGTTAGGCCTCGTGCTGCCGGGCGCTGGCCCGACACCCACACCTAGGCCTCGGGGTTCTCCTGCTGACCATAAATAATTTCACCGAATGTCAACACCAGACAAGGCCATTCTAGGGCCGTGATGGATTAAGACAAAAATAAGACCGTTTCAAAATCATGTCTGAACTCAGACAAAAACAAGACCATTATTCAAAATACAAACATGATCTAATAACCCTCTCCCTCCACATCTTGGCTAATGTGAGCGATGGCGGCTTCTTGGCCAATTACAACTCCTGCCTTGCTTCATTCTTCCTGCCTCCTAGGTAACATTTACGTATCACAGAATCACACCTACTTCCAGACAGTATTCAATCTAGAGCAAAGCTCTGCTTCCTTGAACCCTCCCCCAGATCACCTAAGACAAGCCCAAGCCCTACAGTAAATTCCTTCCAGCACCTTCTCACTGAGGCACTGCACAGTTCCTTGTGGTGTGCATTGTCCCTCGCTGCCGATACTCAATACACCCAACTTTGTTCAACAGCGGGTGGATTCCTGGTGGTCTTTGGCTGGAGGCTGCCTCTGGCATTATATGTGAGGATGCCTGGAAAGCACTTAGAAATAGGGCCTGGTGCAAGTAAGTGCCCAATACATGCTAGTTATTAATATTCTATTTATTTTAAAAATGCCCTTCTCCTCTGGACAGAGCTGTGGAGCACCCACTTACTCTCACTTTGCCAGCCCCCTTCTTTTCTGAAGTCCATGCAGACACCCTCTTTTGCATTTTCAGATCTTTCCTGCACACTATAGACCTCACACCTATGAACACCTTTTTAGCCCATGACACTGGGGACTGCTGTTTGCCCTGTCTTTGGGGGTCGCCCATGGAGGATATCCTCTCAGGGTGTTTAGACAGCACAGAAGGGTGGCAGTGGGGCCAGGTTAGCAGTGGGGCGATGATCAGGTGTCAGCAGCCCTGTCCCACTCCTTGGCAGAGTTGATGGTGCACATGGAAGTTCCCTCACCCGCTTGCCAGGGCTTCGCGGGCCAGAGGAGCCTGGCCAGATTCCTCTGCACAAATGTACTCGCAGCTGCATCCGTGAGGGGTAGCCCCGGGGACTGCAGAGTTCTTCCATGCCCACTGCTGCTAATTGCAGATAATGCATTAAAAATACAGAGCCGCATCTGTTCGTTTGAACGTGGGTATCGAGGAATTTACGTGGTTTATAATGACAGGGTGTGAGGAGAGGAAAATGCTTATTCTGTCTGCAAGCCAGAGGCAACAGCTGTGAGCAAAAAGCTGGAGGTGTGGTTTCTGGTGCCCGTCAAACTCTCTGGGTGCCAGCCAAGCCTTTCCTTGGAGGCACAAAGGGATAGGGCCAGGTATTTCTCTGGAAATACCAAATTATGTAACCAGTCAAGCAGAGGGTGGGACCAGGTGCCCAGGAGGCCTTCTGGTCCAACTCTGGGGTTGGCAAAGAGCTCCTGAGAGAAGGGGGACCCCTGCCAGGCACAGGACGGAAGGTGCAGGATGCTTCTCCTGATTTAGTTGTTCAGTTCCCAGTAAGCATGACCTGAGCACTTAACCCAGTGTTCAAGTTTGTAAAATAGGGTGTTTAAAGTACCTACCTCATTGGATTTTTTTATTAAATAAGATAATTACATTAACTAGCTTCAAACAGTACCAAGGATGGCATAGGCATTCAATAAAAGTTTGCTATTATTATTTTACTCCATCTGAAGCATTTAGATTTTAGGGCACCAGGATGAACAAGGCAAAGTCCTTGGCCTCCCCTACCAGTTAGGGAGAAAAACAATAACTATAATGTGCTATTGTTGGGATGACAATGTATGGACTTACCTAAGCTGTTATGAGAACATAGAAGGGGTGAAACGGTCAGAGAGCTTCTCAGAGGAAGGAATACCTGATCTAAGTCCCGTAGGACAGGTGGAAGTTTACCAGACCTAAAGGGTGAGAAGGATGACCCCAGCCAGGAGTAGCACGTGCAAAGGCCCTGGGAAGAGGGAGGAGAGTGTAGTGTTTCTGGGGGGAACTACAGCACAGCAGGACCTTGGGGTGGATGTATTGGATATCTATTGCTGTGTCACATAGTACCCCAAAGCTTAGTGGCTTGAAACAGCAGTCATTAGCTCTTATTTTCTGTGCATTAGGACTCTAGGTGTGGCTTAGCTGGGTTCTCTGGCTTAGGGCTTTTCATAAGGCTGCAATCAAGGTGTGCACCTGGGCTGCATTATCTCAAAGCTCAGCGGGAAAGGATTGGCTTCCAAGCTTATTCACACGGTTGTTTGCAGGATTCAGTTCCTCAGTGCTATTGACTAGAGACAGCCCTAAGTTCCTTTCCACAGGGCAGCTTTGAACGTGCCTGATTGCTTCATCAGAGCAAGCCAGAGAGAGGATAAGAGAGAAGTGACCATCTTTTATAACCTGTTATCAGAAGAGTCATGTTATCTCCACCCCGTCACTTTTTCTGTATTCTGTTTGTTAGAAGTGACTCACTAGGTCCAGCCCACACGTAAGAGGAGAAGATTGCACAAGTGCATGAATTCCCGAGCCATTTCTGGAGCTGCCTACCACGATCTGCCCTCTGGCCCCCAGTGATGTGTGTCCCTTCCACGTGCGAATACAATCACTCCTTCCCAAGGTTTCCAAATGTCTTTTCCCATGATAGCATCAGCTGAAAGTCTAGAATCTCATCATCTAAATCAGGCTCAGGCGTGGATGAGGCTCTTGGCTATATTTCCTTAAGTACAGATTCTAGAATATTCTTACTCTGGATCTGGTGATCTGCACAACTAGAGAGATAAATTATCTGCCCCCACATGCCCAACATACAGTGGTGGGATAGGCACTCTGGCTATAGACATTCCTGCTCAAAGGGGGTGGGGGGGAATGTGAGGCACAAAGGAGTCACTGGTCCATAACAATTTTGAAATCCAGCCAGGAAAATGCTGGGAATTTCTTGATTAGGTTTCAATGCCTGGGAAAATTCTCCAGGACTCTTAGCTCCACCTTCTAAGCTCTAAGCCATCCTTCATTTTTCATGAGAGGAAGCATGTGTTTGAAGCTGGCTGACTAGTTTTCTCTGCCTGTTTCCCGCTGAGAATTTTGGGGGTCCAGCGGCCTCTTTTTACTTTGTACTTGTCTCTGTCCCTTTCTGTCTCAGCTGTCAGTGTTTCTTCTGATACTAGTTTTCCCAAAAACTTTGTGGATCTTCTGTAAATCACACTGAGATTCTCCCTGTTACACAAAAGCCACACCCACAGATTTCTTTGAACTGAACCCTTCTCAACCTGGGCCTCCTGCTAAAACCTGCAAACACGGCCAACGCACAGCCCTGTGCTTCCCAGAGTCCCTAGTGTTTGATCTCAGGATCTACAAGGCCTACCTTAATCTCTTTAAAGGGCCTTTGAGTGATGGAATAATGCCATGATCCTTTGGTCTTTCTGAGGTTTTAACCGAAGGCTGCACAGCCTGTCACACGTTCAGCTTTCTCTCCAAACCACCCTTTCTTGACAGTGCTCACAGGCCATTTCTTAATTTTAGCATCTTTAACTGTCTTGGGAAGCTGAGAATTTTCAAAACTATCAGTTCCCGGCTCCTTTTGTTTGACAGTTTTTCCTCTCTTCTCACATAAGCAGCAAGAGAAATCACCTTCAACACTTACTTGGACGTGTCCATAGCAGATCATTAGCTTTATCAGGCTCATAGCCTGCTTTCCGTGTAACTGCAGATGACAGCATCACTAAGCTAGAATACTGCCACCTAACAAGGATCCCCTGCCTCCATGCTGGGGTTGGAGTGTGTCCCCCAAATTTCACATGTTGGAAACTTAATCCCCAATGGAGCAGTATTGATTGGTGGGGCCTTTACGAGGCGACTGGATCACGGGAGCTCTGCCTTCGCCAATGGATTAACCCATCCTGGATTAATGAGTTATTATGGGAATGGAACTGGTGGCTTTATAAGAAGAGGAAGAGAGACCCGAGCAGGCACGTTAGCACATGTAGTCCCCTCGCCGTGCGATCTGCACCGCTTCAGGACTGCAGGGAGCCCCCACCAGCAAGAAGGTCCTCACCAGATGCGGCCCCTCGACCTTGGACTTCTCAGCCTCCGTAACTACAGAAAATAAATTCATTTTCTTTAGAAATTACCCAATTTCAGGTATTCTGTTATAAGCAACTGAAAACGGACTAATAATACACTCCAGTTTCCAATAACATATTCCTCTTTCCTTTTGAGCGCCCACCGGCAGCGACCTCAAAGTCCAGATTTCTACCAACGATCTCTTTGAGGCAATTGAGAATTTCTCTAACAAGCTCCTCACAATACTCCCAGCCTCTGCCCACTGCCTGATTTTTAGGTAAATGTCATGGTACTGTTCCTCTCTAGATACCAAAATCTGTATTCGTTATTTCAGTTTGTAGCAAATTGCCTAAAGCCTTAGTGGCATGAAACAATCGTGTGTGCATTTCTGTGGGTCAGGAATCGGGTACAGCTTAGCTGGGTCTGCCACAGGCTGCAGTAAAAGCGTCCACCGGGGAATGATCCACTTCCAGGCTCACTCGCAGTTGTTGGCAGGATTCAGTTCCTCGCAGGCTGTTGGACTGCAGGCCTCAGTTCCTCACTGGGTGTTGGCCAGAAGCCACCCTCAGTTCCTGGCCACATGAGCCTCTCCGTAGGGTGGCTTTCAACATGTCAGTTTGCTTTAAGCAAGCAAGAGAGAAGAGCCAGAGAGAGAGTGAAATCTCAGTCTTTTATAGACTAATATCAGAAGTGACATCCCATCGCTTTGGCCCTGTTCCATTCATTAGAAGCGAGTTACCCGGTCCAGCCCACATTCAAGGGGAGGGATTACCCAGGGTGTGCACATCAGGGGCAGGAATCTCTGGGAGCCATTTCAGCTGCCGCCGCAGTGAGTGTGAGGGACGGTGCAACTGGCGAGGTCACAGTGGTCTGCTGATGCCGTGCAGACTCCCACGGGTGGTGGGCAGCCACTAAAACATTTCACTGTTGAAGGGGAGGAGTGTTAGAATCCTCTCCCAGCCAGCCAGAGCAGAGATGGGATTGGACATGGAGGACTGGGCAGGGAGAGCCGCTGCAAGGCCATTGCTCCACGGGACAGCCTCATGACAGAATGTTCGTCGTGTCACTGAACACGAGGTCAGGGCCAGCCCGCAGGGTCACTCACAAGGCTCCCTGTGGGCCTTTGGCCAGGCTGTTTCTCCTGCTTGAACTACCTTTTTAAGTGTCATCCTCAGCTTTTACCCCTTCCTTTAGAGACCAGGGCAGGGGCCCACATTCCTAGGATGCTCCCTATGCCCAGCCTCCATTTACAGTGGTGTCCCAGGCATTTCCTTTATTCCCCAGCACACCTGTAGGGCAGGTATTGTTTGTGGAAGTGTGACCAGAGGTCACATAACAGGAAACAGGGAGTTCCGATGCCTCTGTGACGTCATCCTGATGACCTCACCCCATCCATGGACCTGACCTCTAATCTTATGGCCCAGGAACTGGATGGACCTTTTCCCCCCAAACGATTGATGTTTTAGTAGAAGCTGAAACCAACTATGAGGTCCCAACGCAGCTGTGTGGCCCAAATGACAGTTGATCGTTGTGGAATCAACTTCTGTGTTGGGATTTGAGGGAAACCCAGTAAATAAATATACTTATTCCCCTCTCAAGTGCAGAATCAATTGGCAGATGCAGGAGAAAGACAGACGAGGATCAGCATGTCAGCTTTATTATTGACAAGCCGGTTAGAGAGCTACCTGCATATGCTCTGCAACTAGAGAGGGGGGAGGGGGGAGGGAGAGGGAGGGGGAGAGGGTAAGAGGGAAGGAGGGTGAACTGAGTATGGTCAGCTTTTCTTCTCCAACTCAGCAGGCAGCCAAGTCACACCTCCACAGAGTGAAGGAGACAAATTCTTCCGTGGTCCTGGTACCAGCAGCATCAGTATCTCCTGGGAACTTTTAGAAATGCAAATTATAGGTTCAACTCCCAGAAATACTGAATCAAATTCTGGGGGTGGGGCCCAGCAATCTGTTTTAATAGGCCCTGCAGGGGGTTCTAATGCAGGCTCTAGACTGAGAACCACTGGCCTAGTACAAGTTGTCCCCCATGGAAATGAAAGACCCAGGAAGAAGTATTGCCCTGGAATATTCTGCCACTCACGCCCACCCATTTCCTTCATTCCTGGGGAAACAAATCACAAAAAGAGAAGTTTCACAGTTTGCACATTTGGGTTTAGCTTACAGCTGCTCCAAGGAACACCAGTGGAGGCTACTCATGACCTCCACTCCAAAAGGGAAAAATGCCACGGGTTTGGTGTTTTCTACCCATGCCTCTTGCAGTCCTTGGAGGGGGTGACACTTGATAGTTTCTGAAGACTCTAGAATGACCAATGACAAGAAATCAAAGATGGAAGCTCATGACTCCTCCCTGCTGAAACTCTCCCTGGCTCTCCGTTACATTTAGATTTCAAATAAACCTGTTGCCAAGGCCTGCATCTTTCCAACTACGTCTTACCCATTCTCCCACACCTCCCATCACTCTGGCCTCCCTTCTGTCCCTCTAACATGCCAAGCTCACTCCTGCCTCAGGACCTTTGCACTTGCTGCCCTGCTGCTCCAAGGACTCTTCCCTTAGACCTTGGCATGCCTGGCTCCTTCTCGTCCTTTAAATCTAAACCCAAATGTCACCTCTGACCACCCATTCCAAGTGCCCTCCACCGCACTGGTCATTGTTTATCTCGTTACCATTACCTGGCTTTATTTTCTTCCGAGCACTTGACACTATAGAAAATGACCTGGTGTGTTTGTTTCTTGGCTTTTTTATTGCCTGTCTCCCCCTCACTGGAATGTGAGAGGAGATGAGAGATGAGGGGCCTTGCACGCCTAGCACCGGCACAGTTACTGGTATATTGCTGGCATGACATCTACATAAATATCTGTTGAATGAATGAATAAATTCATTAATGACTCCATGAACACCAAAAAGGGCTCTGAGAGAGAAGGATCGCAGTAGAGTGATTCGGTCGTCAAGATGGCGTAGGTCTGCCTTCCTCCTCCCAAGGACAGGGCACCCGAGGCCAGTTGAGTGGGCCTGGCACGCTGGCACCGCACCATGTTTCCCGCCTGCTTTTCCTCTCACCCATTATCCTAGGTCCAGGCTCCCCCTCTTCTCCTCCTCCTTCCCTCCACTGTCATCACATCACAGTCATTAGAAGCCAGCGGATTCACACCCTCCTGTTGTCTTTTTCATAAAGGACTGTTAATGGAGTTAGTTTTCAGCAGGGGCACTGCAAACTGTTGTCAAAACTGTACCATGGCCACCCACATCCACATAATTAATCACACAGGGAACCAGAAAGGGGTGGCACGAGGGCTGGGGCCTGGCTGTGCGGGGGCCCTCTTCCTGGAGTGGAGTGTGGCGCATCACACAGCTGCTGCCCACCACGAGCCCACAGTCCAGCTCGGAAATGAGACAGCCCGACTAGAACCATGACGGAGTTGTACAAGTAAGGATCTAATTAGCACTGGAGGGTGGGAGGGGGCCCTCCACCTTCAAGAAGTTGGCAACAAAGGAAATGGAATTAAATGGGGAGGGTAGAGGCTGGAGGTGGAAACAAGACTAATGACAGTCTCTTCTAGAATTATAAGAAGCTGGCATTTATTGAGTAATATATTAGTTTTCTATTGCTGAATAACAAATTACCACAGACTTAGTGGCTTAAAACAACACAGTTTAAACATTTAAACATACATTTGTACAGTTTCCATGGATCAGGAGTCCAGTAAATAGCTTGGCTGGGTCCATTTCTTGAGGTCTCACAAGGCTGCAATCAAGGTATCAGCCGGGGCCAAGATCTCATCTGGTGGCTCGACTGGGGAAAGATCCACTTCCCCACTTGCGTGGCTGCTGCAGCATTCAGTTCCTTGTGGTTATAGGACTGAGAGCTGCTGGGTTTTGCTGGCTGTTGGTCTGAGGCCTCTTTCCGCTGCTAGAGATTTCCTACAGTTCCTGGCCACATGGGCTTCTCAAACTTGGCTGCAGGCTAGCAAGTAGCAAGGAGAATCTCTAGAGCAAATTGGCCAGCAAGATGGAGTATTACATATCATTACATAATCACAGAAGTGACATTCACCTCCTTTAGTCAGAAGAAAGTCACAAGTCCTGCCCACATTTAATGGCAAGGAATTATACAAGGGTGTGAACACCAGGAAAGGTGTGGGATTATGGAACAGCCAGCCTAGAGGGTGTCTTCCACAGTCCCTGTTAGGTGTTCAGGACTGTGCCAAATACTTTTGCATGTGTCGCTTCATGTAATCACTAAAACAACCTGTAAAGGCGGGCCTTATTCCCATTGCACAGATGAGAAACCTGAGACTCCGAGCAATGAGCACTTGCCCTATGTCCTGCCGATGTTAAGATGGGAACCACCACATCACAGCTCCCAGTGAGCTTGCGCAAGCTTAGACTGAAGGGTCGGCCTCCTTACTGTAAGGGGCGGGGACCTGAGGGGGCCAGGGAAGAGGGACGCTGGCGCAGGAGTGGTCTAGCTCCCATGAGGCACGAGACCAGGAGGAAAGGACGGGTGTGGGTCATATTTTGAGACGAAGGAAATGGAGAGCACTTGTGCCTGATGATCTCTCTTGTCTCAATGAAGCAGAAAACGAGGGCGTCTCCTGAGAGGGTGGAGGTTGGGCTGGGGGGGGCGGGCAGAGCCAAGCTGGGATCGCAGCTGTGGGGTGCGGCACGGGGAATGGCATTCTGCCAGCCTGTGTGCAAGCTTGTCAAGTGGCATGAGGCCGCTGCCTTCATGAAGACTGCAGGATAGGCTTGGTGGACGGCCCCCACTCCCTCCCTGGCACTTTGTGTATCCACTTGCATCACTGTCCCTTGCAGCGCTGTGACTTATGCCCACGTCCCTTTCTCTCAGCAGAAGGAAAGTTCTCACAGGGCAGGAACTTAACAGTCATCCACCAGGCACCTCCCTGTCCCCAGCAGAGCATCTGGGACATGAGAATCCTCCATAAATGGCCTGATGCCAGACCCTGAAATCGTCATCACTCCACTGTATTCCCTCTCATCCCCAAAGGTGGCTCTACAAGACTGCTCAGAGATATGGGTTTTTGCTTTTGTTTTGAAAGTAAAAGTTCAAATAGTGCCGTAGAGTAGAAAGTATAAGTCCTCCGACACAGACTAGGGGTTTGAGGTGGAGTGAGGGAGGTCTGTTTCATACGTAACCTGGTTACAAAAAAAAAAAAAAAAATGCAGTTTTGCATTTTGGCCCAATCTTTTTGATGTCAAGAAGTCAAAAGAACCATTTCGAAATATTCCATTTCAATCTTTATTGATTGGCATGAAACGTTGCCCACGGTATATTGTTGCCTGAAAACTCCAGTCACTGCACAGACACTCACAGCACAATCCCATTTGTGTCAAATTATTGTCAAGTAGCAGAAAACCTGACTCAAGCCATCTTAGATAAAAAATGAAACATGTGGGCTCGTCTTCAATGAAGAGTTCAGGAGAATACTCTGCTGCCAAAGTGACTCTGCCCTTGTGGCCTCGTTCTCAGGCTCTGTGAGGTGGCAAGTGGCTGTCAGCAGCCCCCAGGGCTGCATTCTCCCCCAGGACTCCTGACAAAAGTCCCGAGATCCACCCTGATTGGGCTAACGTGGGTCACAGGCTTGTCACTGACCCAGTTACTGGGGCCAGGGGGATTCTGTCTTCTGATCAAGCCTTGGCCACTGAAGGGAGTCCCAAAAAGGAGTCAGGGCGCTGTGACCAAGAGCAAGAAGAATGGATGCCAGGTCACCATAAGTTTAATTACATCCACTGAAAAATGACTGGGTGTATGCTCTAAGCCTGGGAGCTACAGGCAGAGGCCCTCCCTGTTGGTTCTTGTGTGTGTGTGTGTGTGTGTGTGTGTGTGTGTGTGTGTGTGTAAAATCAGCCCTGGCCTCATCCTGACTAGGGAACACCACTGGGGTTCCATCCTGGCTCGCTGAGGGTATCTAAGTCTTGCTGGCAGCTCTGGGTCCCCAAAGGCCCATCTAAACTCCCGCTTTCTAACCTGCTGGCTTGGTCCCATCCTGGGGATGGGCTCCTAGTCTTGTCATATTTCTCTTTTGGGGCCTGAAATGGGAGCCTCAACTGAACTCCAGGCTTTCTGGCCCTGGCAGTCTGCCCAGGCCTGCCATCCTCCTCATCAGAACCTGGTCTCGTGTTCCTGCACCTGACCATGAGTAGGGCCTCCAACCTGGATCACCACTTGGGGCCAGGATGCTCCTACCTCCACGACTGCTAGCTTCTGTACACTCTGAAGACTACCACCCACCTGCCCAAGCCACGCCCTTGGGACAGTGTTGCCACTTCTCTCAAAACCGTCCCTCCTTTCCGCTCCCCTCCCTTCTCCTCCCCTCCCCTCCCATCCCCTCCCTTCCCCTCCTCTCCCCAAGATCAGTTTCCCCACCCCAATCTCTCCTCCACCAAGCCACTCCAAAGCAGCAGCCACGGGCTGCTCTTACGCCGCACATGAGACCAGGGACAGGCAGTACGGTTGAATGGCATTTTATTTTCTTGAAGTGGATCCATCAGCTTTGGCCGACTAAGATTTTCCTCTACGCCGGTTCCTACCCGATGCCTGGCACTTCTTCCTGGCATTATTACATTGCCTACGGTAGACTTCAAGTTCCTCTTGATACTTAGCTCTCAGAAGAGCTGCTCTCTGTTCATACGGCTGCTTTTCCACATCTGATGTTAGGGACCACATCTTCCCTGTGGCCTTTGCCACCTGTACCACCGACCAGTTTGGGTTCTCCCTCTTCAGCTGAGCGTAGTGATCTTGGCAGAAGAGCAGGAAGGATGATGGGGGCCGTCTGGGGGCCTGCGGGTCCCGCTTTCTCCGTTTCTTCCTCTTGCCCACGTAATTCATCATCTCCTCCTGGTATCGGGCTTTGTCAAGTTTGGCCAGGGCTTCGTACTTGGCCTTCTCATGCTTTGAGATGGACCTCCATTTTTCTGAGCACTTTCTAGAGAACTCTTTAAAGCCAAGGTAGGTGTTTGGCTGCTGCTCCTTGAATTTGTTTCTGTAATTCAGCAAAAAGTGGATGTAAGAAGAGACATTCACCTTGGGCCTTAGCTGGACTTCTTTTCCCATGTTCATAAAATCATTTTTTTTCTGGATTCAGTAACTTGGACAGCAGAGACTTCTGTGCCCACACTACAGGAGCAATCTAGAAGGTGCTCTACTTGCGGTGAATTTTTCTCTCTGCAAGAGCTGCAGTCAGGGGTGGGCCTTTTCAGTAGCAGTGGCATTGTCAGGTCAGAGGAAGGGACTTGTGACATCATTTATAAGCTGACCAATCCCAGCCAACACCTGTGGGCATTTGTACACAAGGACTCTCATTGGTTGATTATTTGAGGGTCAATTTTTGCCTCTTACAAAAGATGATGATCCATCCAAAGAAGGCTACGAAGCAGCTATTTCCCCCAGAAATATTTCTTGTTGGCTTCCTGGAGGCAGTGGCGTTTTGCTCAGCTTTGGGGGCTTCACATCCCTTGGGTGTAGTAACAGGCTACAGGGTCTGCCTCCCTCACTATAAGATTGTCAGGATGTCACATCATCCCTTCCAAAGACAGCCTGGAAATAATGAACACGAGGAGGTGGATGGCTCCAGAGCTGTCACGATAAAATGTGAAGCTTTCTGTTTGCCTTGAACAGTGGCAGCTCATGCTGTACAAAGGGTTTAGTAGTAACTCTAAAAGTAATCAGGTGTGACAGCTGTGACTCGCTTCCTGTCAGGACAAAGTTGTCTAATTTAAAACCTGAGCACTTGGGCTACGAGTCTGAACCCTTCATTTCTCTGAAGAAATTTGAGGGGAGAGAGGGAGGAGCACCTTGAGACATTAGTAATTACACTTGAGTCCATACAAATGGGGTGGCCCTCTTAGCCCATCAGGAGGCCTGCCCACGCTCATGCGAGAGGTCCCCATTTCTTAGGGTTAGAGCACAAAACTGTAACCGCTACAATCAAACTAGTTGGTTTCTGGATTTTTGTAGAAGTCATTACAAAGATTCTACTAGTCTTCCAGTTGGAAGGAAAAGATAAGGAAGTATCGCTTTTTGGCCTTCAGACACTGCAAGGTGCTCGTATGGCGCTGGATTTAATACAACTCATTGATGATGGTGCAAGATTCACAGGACTAGAAAACCGAGTTTCATTAACACAAAAAGTAGCGTGTTCAAGGCCAAACAGCCGCTAACACATGCGACTGTGGATTTTGACCCTGATGACGTGACCCAAGCCTGTGCTTTGTCCTGCCTGCGTAGAACTGTTTCCTGGGGGGCCGAGGGTCCAGAGGTGTGTTCTCAGAGACTTAGCCTGGCAAGGAGACTTGCTTAAGACCAGACTGCATTTTGAATTTTTACCAAGTCCATTCCCAGGGCTCCAAAACCGACATCAATGTTTATCTTCCGAAAAAGGAAGATATTAATAGAAACTGATTAGAGTCCCCAGCCCTGAATTTTGGCCCCCACCCTGCCACAAGGTGGCTGGGCTACCTAAGCCATCCCTGGGAGCCCATGATTTCTCATAAACTGGGTGTTTGGGATTGGCCAGAGGATCCCCTCCAGGTGATAAGCTGTAGTTTGGGGGCTGGATTTGGGGGCCTGTAAGATACAAGGTGCCAGTTGAGGAAGACTGGGCTGGTGGGTGGGGAGTGTGGCCAATGGGAACAGATCACTCTGGGGACATTTCTCAGCCTAGGTAGCTTTTTTCACTCTGGTTCTTTCTCCCAAGGGGCTAGAGGTCGGCTCACCTGTGTGTTGGACTTGAGCTGGGCTGCAGAGATGGATGGGGCATAGCTCCTTCCTGAGATCAAAAGACGAGACATGAAGAACCTTCAAGTCTACACATATTGTTCCGACTCTGCTCAGGCTCATACACACACACACACACACACACACACACACACACACACATACACACATACACTGCAGCTTGCCTATGCCTCTGCTCATAACCTTACACCCCTCTCGTGATGATAAGACCCAGAAAGATTAACCCCATGATAACCCTCTAGAGGTTAGCAGATACAGGAAGAGAAGGCAGTACAAGGTAAAATCTATGGCAGACTTTTGGTGTTTGGGCCAAATTTCCAATCTGGAGGGAGGAAGCAGCGGGGACGCCTTGTTGAGGGGAGCTTAGGGAAGGTGAATGAACCTAGCTTTCAAAATCAGTGCTATGTGTGCTGGATATCTAAGTCGGCCCTTCTAGAGCCTCTTTCCAACCTTCTCCAACTTTCTCTTCTCAATCTTCTCTGGCCTGGGAAGCCGACCCATATGGGTTACATCAATGGGTCCCACGCCCTCTGGCTTTGATGTTAGTTTGGTCACTGGGGACCCCCAACAGGAGATCAGAGATGGAGGTGAAGTTGAGGCATTTATTCTCCTGGCTCCCTCCCCGCATGTGGGGTCACTCAGAGCTGGCTGTCGTCTCTGGACTAAGGTCTCAGCTCCTCCTAAGGTGTCCTCTTTAAATGACTGTCCTTCCAGGTTCAGGAATTGCCCCCTCCTCCCCAGGGTGGTAACAGCTCTCCTTTTACCTGCCTCTGAGTTCTCTGCTACTTTCCTATATTTTGTGACTTTCCTACACTCTGCCCTCACCTTGGTAGATAGCCTCTTTATTAAATTCTCCTTGAGTTATTCTAATTTGAATGGCCATCTCTTTCCTGCTGGGACCCCAACCAAAGTACCATATTTCTAGCCTTCTGCTATGTAGGTACCTATTCAAAGTAGGAGGGTCATGAGCTTCTGGAGACCCAAGTGCCTGACAGTCACACAGCCTGGAGTGTTCTGCAGAGGCACACATGCCTACAAGGGCAGTGGCACAACAGGACCACATGCCTAGGAAGAGGTGTCTGATATTCCCTGCATTATGAGATGACTTCTAGGCAGGGCCATTGGACTAGATGGCAAAATGGTAAATACGTTAGGCTTTGTGGGCTGTGGAGTTTCTGTTGCAAGTACCTGCTCTGCCGCTGTAGCTCCCAAAGTATCCATAGACAATACAAAAACAAACAAGTGTGGCTGTGTTCCAATAAAACTTTATTTATAAAAACAGACCATAGGCTGAGGGTCATAAATCTGCCGACCCCTGGTCTAGCAATGTGAGTTCAGTGTTTTCAAACATTTTGATTGAAGCCTACAAGAAATGCATTTTACATCACGGCTAACTTACACATGTACATAACATTTACATAATGCTAATGTGCGCCAACTCTGTTCTAAGCACTTTATGTATATCAACTCATTCAATCCTCATAACAGCCCTATGGGAGGTGCTATTTTTGTCCCCATTGTCAGGATAAAAGTAGCAAAGCACAGAGAGGTTACAGAAATAAAAACTTTTACAAAACCACACTTACTACATGTGTGACGTACTCCTATTTTCTATTATAGTCGCCTCTATTTTGTTATTTAAAGTGTAACCCCAGACTGATCTCATGACCCACCGATGGGTCACAGTCCACAGACTGATTTGAAGAACACCATCCAGGCAAGCTGGGAAGGAGCTGCCACCTCAGTGACTGAAATCCTCTTTACTTGGGAGCAATGACATGAAGTGGGGAGTGGAAGGCCTTTGGAGCCAGACAGATATGAGTTCAGATTCTAGCTTTGCCATTTACTAGCTGGGTAACTTTGGGCAAGTCTAGCTCATTACAACCAAATCTGCAAAAAGTAGTGAGGCTGTGATGTAGCCATTAGGATTAACCAAATTGAAATTTTGGGAATAAAAACAACTGGCACTCCCCCTCCCATACAGTGTGTGCTGGGCTTAGTGACTCACTTCTGATGAACAGAACATGGAAAAGGTCAAGTAGTATCTTTACAGTGGAGAAAGCTGGCACACACCACCTCAGCCAGGTGGTCAAGGTGAACATCACCAGTAACGGGTCATGTTGATATCACACACACACACGCTTTCTATGATGCCATAATAAGAGCATCTTGTCCCCATGGTGCTCTTCCCCAAAATCCCACAGCCCAGGTCTAATCATGCGAAAACATTAGGCACACTCAAATTAAGGGATATTCTGTTATACAAAATACATGATCAGTACTCATTGACAATGTCAAGGTCTTGAGAAACCAAGAAAAGCCTAAGAAACTGACCCAGATTGGAGGACACTAAGGAGACTTAACAACTAAATGCCATGAGAGATGATGGATTGGATCCTGGGCCAGGAAATTAAAAGGTGCACTATTGGAAAACTGGGGGAATCGGAATAAAGTTATTCATTTAGTTAGTCATAACATGCCAGTGCTGATTTCTTAGTTTTGATGCATGTACCATGGTTCTGTAAGATGCTAACACTAGGGAGGTGGGGTAAGGGACATACAGGACATTTCTGTACTATCTTTGCAACTCTCATTCTTATTTCAAAATAAGAAGTTTTTTAAAAATCTCCCCAGCTGGTAGCAATGTGCAGCCAGGGTTGAGACACCTTGTTCTTGACCTGTTACCTCCAGAATCACAGGGCCTGATTTTACCCTTAATCGCAGCAGTAAATGTTCTTGGCATATCTCTATCAAAGTACTTCTCCAGTTTTGGGGAATGCTGGAATCATCTAAGCTTTTAAAAACCCCAGTGCTCACAAAAGCAACAAAACAAGAGCTAAAGTACCCAGCACAGGCATTTATCTGATAAATGCTTTGAAGCTTCCTCTGTCCTCCTCTGGCCCCTTCTGTAGGGTAGGACTCTTGGTTGCACTTCCCTTCTGAGCAAGGTAGGATAACGGCCCTCCAAAGATGTCCACATCCTAAGCCCTGAAACCTGGGAATTTGTTACCTCACCTGGCAAAAGGGACTTTGCAGATGAGATTACGTTAAGGATTTAGAGGAAGGGATATTATTCTGGCTTACCCGGGTGGGCGTGGTATAATCACATGGTCGTTATAAGAGGAAGGCAGGAATGGCAGAGTCAGAGGAGACATGATAACTGAAGCAGAGGATCGGAGGCAGAGAGAGCTTTGAAGATGCTACACTGCCGGCTTGGAAGGTGGAGAAAGAGGCTACAAGCCAAGAAATGCAGGCGGCCAGCAGCAGCTGGAAAAGGCACGCAAAGGGCTTCTCCCTTAGAGCTCCCAGAGCAGGTGCAGCTGTGCCAACACCTTGATCTTAGCCCACTGATACCCATTTTGGACTTCTGACCTCCAGAATTGTAAGACAATACACTTGTGTAGTTTAAAGCCACTAAATTTGCAGTTACCTGTTAAAGCAGCAATAGGAAACTAACACAGTATCTCTCCCATCCAGCCGGTGGTCTGTAACTTTCCCTGTGCCATCCTTAACCCCCACTTGCATTAATAAGGATGGAAAATTTAAAGACGGAAAATGTATGCTGTCAGGTATTAGATTAGTTGAGGGGAGACAGCATGATCTATTCAATTCTACACACTCTTCTTCACTCGCTTGCTGACTCATTAAGTCACTAATTCACTCATTTGTTTGCCAATTCACTCTTATATTCTTACATTCTTTCAGTCCATTCACTGGCTCATGGACTCACACGTATCTCAGTAAATAGCTTTTGAGCCGCTAGAGCAGTGGAGCTGCTGCTTTGATGGCCAGGGACGAGCAGTGTTCGAGGGATGGAATGTCTCAGGGAGAAGGCTGGCAGTCGGGGACGCATCTGACCTCTCCCGCATCTCTACGTATAACAAGCCAGGCTGGTGGGAAGGCCAGGCCTTCAGCAGCCAGACTTAGAGGCTCTTTGGCACTGACCTTATGCCAGGAACTGTTATCCAATCAGATGTTACTATGATATTTTAATAAAAATGATGATCATACTTTAGGTACATCATTTCTACAAGCCTAGAGAGAGAGAGTAACTTGTCCAAGGCCACGCAGCCATGAGTGGCAGAGCCAGGCTCCAAACTCAGCTTTGTGTGACTTCTGGGCTCAAGTGTTTGGCCTCTACTCGTAGTCTAGGAGCTCCCATGGCTGGGACTGGGGAAAGGCCGAAACTGAAAGGAGCAAGGCAAAGGACTTCAGAAGGAGGGAAGGTACAGCAAGAATAAGTTGTCTAAATCTCAACATTTAAAGGGATGCAGGTGAGTCTTTGCTAACCTGGCTTGACCCTCATCACAGATGGAGCTCAGCAATTTATCTCCAGGCCATGGGATGTTCTGAGTCCAGCAGGTCAGCCAACCTGGGTGACCCACAGAACTCCGCCAGCATCTGCAGGAACACATGGAGCTGGGTCCACCCCTGAGGGCAGAGGCTGGCCGAAGCTGGGTGAGGTGTCAGCACCCAGCGGCTGGGTGACAGGGGACAGGAAACTGGACAAATTATTAGGCACAAGAATGGGATCAGCATGGCAGGAGGCAGGCATACCTGGCTACCTCTGGCAGGACGTGGGACAGATCTAGAACAAGCTAGACTTTGGGGGGACACCCCACCCACAGTGATCTGTGGGCACCCCTCACAGGCCTTAACAAACCTCCTCCTTTACGCTGCAGAGTGGGAGGCGGCCCTGCCCATTCAGTCCAACCCCTGGCTCTTCCACCCACAGTAGACACCTTTGCTCTGCCTGCCTGGCACCCTCCTTTCTTTTGAGCACATTCCTTCTTTCAGAGAACTGTCCCTAAATCAGTTACGGGGTTCTAGTGGGGATAGCCTCAAGGAAGGGCGACGTGCCCCAGCTGAACTAGTCAGAGGCCTCTCATGGACTTTTTCTAATTAGAACCAAGGCAAGAGCTCTTCACCCTCTCTCTGTTGATGAAGTTCAGAGGGTGAGTAGGGAGCTACAAGGGTGGTCATGGTTCCAGCCTCAAGCAGCCGCCATTGCAATAGAGGGAATGATACCAGCAGACAGAGGACAACAGAGGGGACACAGAGAGGAGCCTTGTGGCATCTGGTCACCCTGTAGCCAGCTACATCCCTGCTCTTCCTATGGTTTGTCTACAGCAGCCCAGAATTTCTTCTCTAGGCTGATGCGATCTGGATTCCTGCCACCTGACACCAAAAGTGTAAGACATGATTAACCCAGATGGGGTGGGGGCAACTGCTATGGGAAGACAGGAGCTCTCCTCTCCCCCGTTTTTGGATGCTTTCTGGGTGCTTTCTCTGTGCCAGGCACTGTGCTGAGAGCTTTTGCAGGCATCATCTCACTGAAACCTCTAACGACTCTATGAAGTGGGTGCTATTGTTATCCTTATTAAATAGATGGGGAAACTGAGGCCCAAAGCAGGTCAGTTACTTGTCTAAAGTAAGCTGCTAGTAAGTTTAAGGCTGAGATTTGAACCCAGGCAGTCTCCTTCTAGGGCCCATGTGCTGATTACTCCAATTTCCTTTCTACTCAGTAAATGTTAGTCCCTTTGCCCATGAGTTTCCCTTGCTACGTGGAGATACGGCAACATGGAATAACCAAGGTGTGTAGCTGCTGTATCTTGAGGCCTTAGTGGGACTTTGTGAGCATCACTGCATCACCTTTAATCCTCACAATCACACTATGAGATATAAACTGGGGGAAAAGGGGCTCAGAGAGGTGAAGCCACCTCCCCAAGGTTACATGGCCAGCAGATGGAGACATGTGGAGACAGGATAAGAATCCAGCTCCGTGGGACTCTAGGACACCTTGCTCACTGGCCTTAGTGTGCGTGAGACGTTTAGCTTACCCATTCTCCAGCTGCCGGGAGGCTCACTCATTCAGCCAGGCGTCAGAGCTGCTGGTCTCAGGCATTACCTGAGGCTGCCTAGCTGCCTCCATAGGGGTCAGGGAGCATCGATGCTCAGAATGGTGGCCAAGTGGCAGGCACATGCTCCTGGGTGGCTCTTCAATAAACCATCTGTAACATTTCCTCTGGATGAGAAGTAGCATCCAAATGCAAGCCCTGAGGGCCTCTGTGATGCAAACATTGCCACCCTCCAAGGCATGGGACAGGTTCCTTCTCCGAGTCATGTCTGCCAGGGGCAGGTGGAGGCTGAGGGAGCAGGAGCTGGTGGAGGCCAGCTGGGGTCATCCAGGGGAAAGAGGGAAGGTGATGGCCAAGTGTACTGGCCACTCTGGGTGCCACATGGTGCCCTGTCTTTCCACCCCTGCACTGTTCTGTCACCAGAGTGGATGCAGGTAGCCTCACTTCCCTGGGGAAGCCTAGGCCAGGCTGCTCTGGGGTCTGCTTTATCCCTGTGTCCTCTGGAGGTAGAGTTCAAGACACTGATAAAATCCCACCCCTCCTCTCAGACCTAAGCAAGGGAAGAAAATAGCTCACAATTGTGAGGCACCTACTGGGTGTCAGGCACAGTTTTGGACACATTATATACACAAGCATGTCCATACAGAGGAATCCCATTGCATAGATGAGGAAACTGAGGCTCAGAGCAGTTATGCCACATGCTCATGTTCACACAAGTAGTGTGAGCTAGTGTGGAGCTTGGATTCAAATACAGCAGCGGTGCCCAACCTTTTTGGCACCAGGGACAGGTTTCATGGAAGACAATTTTTCCACGGACAGTGGGGGTTGGGAGATGGTACGGGGATGATTCAAGTGCGTTACATTTATCGTGCGGTCAGACCTCTCTGCTAATGATAATCTGTATTTGCAGCCACACCCCAGGCCCAGCATCACCACATCAGCTCCACCTCAGATCATCAGGCATTAGATTCTCATACGGAGCACGCAACCTAGATCCCTCATGTGCAGTTTACAGTAGGGTTTGCGCTGCTATGAGAATCTAATGTGCTGCTGATCTGACAGGAGGCGGAGCTTGTGCAGCGATGCGAGCGATGGGGAGTGGCTGTAAATACAGATGAAGCTTCGCTCACTCCCCAGTGCTCACCTCCTGCTGTGCAGCCCTGTTCATAACAGGCCACGGACCAGTACCAGTCCATGGCCTCAGGGTTGGGGACTGCAGAAATAGAGGACTGGCTGGTTTCAGGGGCCTGGCCCTTAACCTTTAACCTTAAACTTGTTGCTTCTGTGGGGAACAAAACAGGTAATGAACCAGATGGGTAGCATCTCCACTTAGGCAGAGACCTGAGCCAGGAAGGGGAAGAAGGTTAAGTAGGTGTGAGTGTGCTGTGGTCACCAAGCCCTTAAGGCCTGCGCCCCGTCCCTGGGCCATGTCCGATGAGGGCGGGCTTTCAGATCCTAGGGCACGAAGGCTGCCAGACTTTGAGGCTGTCACCTGGGATCTCCAACCTATAGTAACAGAAACTTGGGCTGGAGACAAGGGACAGCCAGCTAAGGGCCCAGGAGGTGGTCAGACTGGACAGAAACGGGAGGAGCACGAATGCACAAGGTGCAGGACAGCGTATGAGAGTGATGGGGGTAGGGCGGGCAGGCAGCAATAGAGGTAGAAGAAATGATGCTGGGACACCCTTTCCCAAATCTCCCCTGGGACTGCCAAGCCTGTGGAGCCTTCTCTTCATCACAGCCAGCGCTCAGCCCTTCTCTCTGCCAACCTCAACCTCAAAGCAGGGACCACGGGACCCACCTTCCTGAGAGAAGTGCCATCCACTGATTGGTCCAGCTTGGGTCACATGGCCACCTCGAGCCAATCAGCTGTTGCCATGTGATTACACATGGCTGCCGCTGTCAGGAGCTGTGGTTTCAGGGAGGGAGACTGGCGTTCAAAGGCTTCCAGAACTCAGAAAAGAGTAGAACTGCCTGCTGTACACCTGGAGGCAGAAAAGGAGGGAGTTGGGCAACTCAGAAAAGTTGCAGGGCGCCTACCACAAGCCCCCTGCCCCAGAGTGTGGCACCTGGCACCGGTTCCCATTTTCGGACCCAACCCTGTTCCGTCACTTCGGCATCACGGGCACATCATCTCCGAGGAAGGCAAGAAACACCTCCCCCATCAGCCCTGCCAGCTGAGCGGCTGAGCAAGGAAGGGAAGGAAACTGACATCCCAGGCCACCCCCGGACCTCCTCGATGTGCCGCCACCCAACGTGCAAGACCCAGGATATCGGTGACGAAGCACTCATCCCAACCGCAAGCACAGCCGGGAGCCCCGTCCCTCAGCACTCCCAGGCACACACACAGACATGTCCTCCAGAGAGCCAGGCATCTGGAGGAAAAACTTTTACCTGACATGGTTTATGTGGGTTTCCTGGAGCTAGCAATTAGCTGAGCAGGAAATAGCTCTGATAATTTGTTGAGTTTATTGAGTTGCTTCTGGGGAAGACGGAACATTTGCCCACACTGATTATCAGACCCCACTGTTGCTGCCTGGGGGATACGTCAGCATGAGAAGAGTCCCCCAGGAAGGTGCCAGCAGCTGCTAAGTGAAGGGGACACAGCCAGGGCTAAGGAATCAGTGGTGGGGAAGTCATGTCCTCCTGGCAGGAGTGGGCAGTGCCCTGGAAAACCCAGAGGAAGCCAGCGTGGTATTCATTGTCCTCTGGCTCATCTGATTGCTGCCTCTTCCTCTGCTTTTCCCCACATGTGCCCTCTGCTTTCACCAGCAGGGTCTCATTCATTCATTCAGCCGGCCAATCATCCCTTCTTCCATGGAGTAATACTTACTGAGCCGTTTCCTCGTGTCAGGCACTCTGCAAGGTACTGAGGAAAGAACAGTGAACAGGAAAGAAACAGCTCCTGTCTTTAGGGAGCTCACAGTTCGGTGGGTGAGGCAGACGCCCGAGCAATGCGTGGTGACACAAGAAGCGTGGTAGAGAAAGTGCAGGGGGCCCAGAGGGCACGCGGGGAGTCAGACGAGACTTGGCAGCAAAGGTTTCCTGGAGCCAGAGCTGATACACCTGCAGGGTGAGTAGGAAGTAACTGGGAAAAGAGTGGGATGGATCAAGATTGGCAGGGAGAATTTGGCAAGGAGGTGAGTACTTGATTGTTGGAGACATTCCAAACAAATTGTTTTGAAAACCGCCCATTTGTCGAGAGTGCCGTGGTTGGGATTCATACATAGCTAGGATTTACATCCTGAAGACTTCTGAAGTTCTTCTCAAATCTAAGATTTTAAGATTAGCTGGTTCCCACTCTCCTGAGAGCAGAGGGAATATAATCAGATATCCCACTATTGAAAGCAAACAACTGCTGTTTATTCATTTATTTATTCACTCACGGCATATATAATAAAAGCATTCTTAACCCATCTCCACCAAAGCAGCTCCCTGGATTACCTGGCACTCTTATGGCCTCAGTAGATCTTCCTGACTGGTGCCCATGGCACCCTGAGCACCTGCTGCCACCTGGCCGTCTGCCATCCCCGTCCCCACCCTCGATGCCTGTGCACCTCTGCTCCCACCAGCTGAGTCTTGCACTGTCTGAGATTCCGTTGGCTTTGTTGTCAACTCTCTCAGTGCCAGTCATACTTGTTATTGTAATTATGTGATTTAAATTAAACATCACATAAACTGATGAAATATGAGTGTGATAGAAAATACAGTTGCATCTATGGAAACTAAATTGAATGCTTTGGAATGAGTCCACGAAGGAGAGTCTCTAAAAAGAATTGCTTGCTAAATATTAGGTGTGAGTGAGTGAGACACCTGCACCCCAGTGGGTAAGTGATGTGGGGCTGGGGGCATGGGATGCAGCACCCCTAGCACCTAGCACAATGCCTGGCACATAGTAGGTGCTCAATAAATACTTGTTGGCGGGATGACCTGTAGCAAAATTGGAAATGGTGAATGATACATTACAGCTATGGTTTATATAAGACAGACAATGTGGGAAACAAACCCACGGTCAAAGGAAAGGCCTTGGTCCTGCATTCAACTGATTGACAAATAAATGTATATTTAAGTATTTTGCATTATAATGCAATGTTTAAGCTGCATAGATGTCCTTTTATGATTCCCTACTTAGAAATTAAATTTTAATTTATAAGTCAACTACATCATCTATGAAGCTTCTGTGATAAGGATCAGCAAACTTTTTTTCTGTGAAGAGACAGAAAATAAATATTTTTGGCTTTGCAAACCATAGGCTGTGGCACAACTCCTCGACTCTGCCTTTGTAACTTGGGAGCAGCCAGAAACAATATGTAAGTGAATGGAATGGACACAGTTGTGATCTGGTAAAACTTTATTTACCAAAACAGGCAGCAAGCCATAGTTCGCCAGCCCCTGATCTACGGGATTGATTTGCTCGGTGTGCCAGGCACTGTGCTGTGCTGCCGGAGATTCTGAGACAAGGGAGATTCTAGCCAAGCTCTCATGGAGCTGGCCTCCTAGTGGTCACATCAAAAGATGATTACAGTTTGGTATGCCCAAGACAATGGCAGGGGCTTTCCTGTGGTGCAAAGGGGACACAAGGGGACAGAGAGTGTGGAGAGGTAGAGGAAGGGAAACATTTGTTTGGGTTTATGGGATCAGTGCTTCCCCAAGCAGTCAGGTGTGGCAGCATGAAAGGGCATTCTGGGCAGAGGGAACAGCATGTGCAAAAGCACAGAGACACGAAAGTAGTTGTTTGTTCCAGGATGGACAAGCCACTCTGTGTAGCTGGAGCTCAAAGTAGGTGTCATTAGAGAGAGAATATATTATAAAGTTTGGACTTTATTGAGGAGCCAGTGGGTTCACCCTTCACTGCTCGGTTTTCCAGCAAGGCAGGGACTTGATCCAATCTCCCCAAAGAGTGTGGAGGATGGAGTGGAGGCAGAGAGCAGATGAGAAGCCTGTCTCTGTAGTCCAGGTGAAAAATGATGAAGTCACAAGGGAGCCCCAGATGGCCACAGGGCGAAGGAGAGCGGGGTTGGGGATGCTGCCTAGGAGGGTGGTGAGGATTAGAGGGGAAGGTGCACTAAGGATCAGGCATGATTTTGGGGAACTTTAGTTTGTTCAGAGCATCGTAACTAACCCCAAACACACGGTAGGTGGCCAGAAGTTGGCTCAGGCCTCTCGTAGCTGCCTGTACAAGTGGGGTGGGCTGGCACTGCTGGGAAAGCAAGTCTTGGAAGCCCATGTGGCCTCTTGTCAAAGATAAGGCTGGAGACTGGGAGACCAGTGGCTTGAGTTGCATTCGTCCCCGGCATTCACCCAGTTCCTGGAAAATGTATAACATCATGGGGTTGTCTGGGAAAAGGATTTATCTTGACATAGCAAGAGTCTTAGGAATTTGGCTAAAGGAAAATTGATTATGGAAAGCATTTGTGATGAGATTCGGTGTCAAGGCTTGAGTCAATAAGGGATGAGAGGTAGCTTAGGTTGAGGGGAGCAGAAATCAGCCTCCAACAAGGGCCTTAGGGCCATTTGGCCACCACTGCCCAAGACCTTTCCATCAGGGTTTCCCTGGTTGCATCATGGTGTCCTCTCCATCCCTCTGGGAGGCAAGCAGAGGGCAGGTGGGAAGGAAAGAGGGCTCGGGAATAGGGATAAAGTGGTGAACACCTCCTATATTTTTCACATTCTCTTAAGCCAGCCTTGGGGATGGAGGGATGGCCTATGCTTGGTGCTGGGATGCAGACATGCCCCAACCCTGAATCAGACCCTGGCTGTACACGAAGCGTAGTTAATAGATAATGCCCACAGGAGGTGCTCTGGGAACACAGAAGCCAGATGCTACTGATGGAGAGGGAGTGGAGGCTGCACAGAGAAGGGGACATTGCGGCTGAATCTTAGAGATTACAGGCTTTGCAGGGACATCCTATATCTAGGGAAGCACAGTGCGGGTGGCCTCCATTGGCAAGCGCAGTTCCTCATACACAGTACGTGCTCGGTGAGTACATGAATGAGTGTTCTCCTGAAGACGTCAGTTTTCGGGATGCTGGGATTTAAACCAATATCCCCGACGCTCCTCCCCTTCAGCTTACAATTAGGCAGCAATTCCTTGCAGTCCCTGTTGTCATCTCGTGGGGGGTATCGCCCAGCTCTCCAACATCATGAGTGCATGAGAAGCTTCTTAAGAAGAAATAGTGTCCACCAAGCCTGCTCCGAGCTCTCCTATTACCATGAGAAGGGCTCAGAGCTTTCTGCAGAGGAACTCAAAGCCACTTTTTCTATAAACTACGTGCATTAAAGGGAGTGATTTTTTTTACTTTATTCTCCCCAAGCCAGATTCCATTAACGAAGCCCCATTTAACAGAAGTCAATTTACCAAAAAGAAAAAAAAAATTGAGTGTAATTGCTTAAATACATTTTATGTTGCACTGCAATAGCAATTTCCTGGGCGAACTTGGAATTCCCCAGGCCCCCCATAGTGAAGTTAATGTGGACAGAAAGGTTTGAAGGGGAGAGTCTCTCTTTGTGTTTCTCTCCTTTAATTATGACTCTAAGAGGGAGAAAAATAAAGAGGATCCTGAGGGGAGGGGAGAGGGGCAGGACAGGAACAGAACAGAACTCAGCCTAGACCGTTCCACTGCCTGCCTTCGTGCTTGCATGTGTATGTTAGTACAAGGCAGTGGCTGAGCACATAGGCTCTGAAAGGGATGGTCTGGGTTTGAATCTCACTTAATAGCCGTGTGACTATGAGCAAGTTCCTTTACCTCTCTGTGCAGCCAGGTGGAGCAATGGGAAAGGGCATAAAGAGAGCCAGTGCAAAGGCAGAGACCCACCGCAGAGCAGCGTGCATTCCAGTACACGCAAGCTCTTCTGTTTGGCTGGAGAACAGCGTGTGTGTGTGAGTGCATGTGTATGTGTGTGTGTGCGTGTGTGTGCATGTGTGTGCACTCTCGGGGCAAAAAGGCAGGCAGGAGTGACACCAGGAAGGCCTCCCTGAGACGGTGACATTTGATCAAAGGCTCAGTGAGAGGCTGGGCCAGGTGGAGGTCTGAGAGCAGAGCCAGGGTAGCAGGCAGAGGGAATGTCAAGTGCAAAGGCCCAGAGGCAGGAGCGGGCCTGGCCAGTTCTGAACAGCAAGGAGCCCCATGTAGCTGGAGCACGAAGATTAAAGAGTGAGGCGAGAAGGAGGCAGGCGAGGTGAAGGCGCACGGGCTTTGTTAAAGCCTCGTCGGCCTCAGGAAGGTCTTTTACTCTGAGGACTGGAGCCAAGGTTTGTGTTGTTTTGATTTGTTTTTAATTAACTCTATTATGGCATAATTTACACAGAATAAAATTACCCGTTTGAAATGTACAGTTCTTTGGAGCTTTGACACATGCGTGCATCCCATATAATCAACACCTCATTCCAACTGTAAAACGTCTCCATCACCCCCGAGGGTGCCCTGTGTGCTTTCCCAGCCAGCCAGCCTCCAACCTTTGCTCTCTCCCCGGCTCCCGCAACCACGCATCTGCTTTCTCTCACTAAAGACTAGCCTTTTCCAGAGGCTCATAGGAGTGGAACCATGCAGTGCGCACTCGCAGTATCCACCCTGCGATGGCACAGCATAGTGCTTAGGAGACCCGTCCACCACATTGCATGTTTGGGTAGTTTGCCCCTTTTCGTGGAGGGTTTTGAGCAACGCCTGACACCATCTCAGCGGCAGAGTTCGATGTGGTCATTCTGCCATGGAAGCCCCCAGTTCTTTGATAGATGCCAAGAAAACTCTCAAATGCTCAACATTTATGCCCAGGGAGGCAGGGGCAGAGCGGAGTAAAGATGCATGGGCCGTACAGGGCCCAGAGCGTTTCAGCCTTGGAAATTAACAATGACTAGGATTCCCGGGAGTGGGTAAAGGTGTGGGACAAATGGGAGGTGGGAGATGCCCCCTAGGGCTTCTCCAGGCCGTACAAGGGGAGGTTAAAGCAATCAGTCCTACCCTGACCTCCGCTGGGGAAGTCTCCCTGACTTCTGGATATAATCGGGATCATTAATCTCATCCTGCTCTGGAGACCTCAGCACCCTCCCCTCATTCCATTTTGAAATAAGGAGGCTTTGGTTCTGAATTATTCAGGTAAGTTCTCCCTATTTCAGTGTCCCTTATGTAAATAGCCTCCAAGATTTGTCATTGAGATAGAATTGAATTTGGCCTGGAGGAAAAAAAAAACAATACGTTTGTGACTCCTTAGAAAACTTAAATGACTCAGTCTGTAATAAACTATTTTAAATGGGATCTGGTGAAATACAGTAATTGGTTTCTATAATAGTTCTTACCATAGCTATATGGGTTATATTCCTGAAGTTTGGTGTGTGTCAGCATTTTCATTATAGTAAGAATTCAGTTTTGCGGGGTGCAAAGCTCCTTGGTTAGTTCTTTTGTCTAATGCATATTTATGAAGACCCATTGTGCTGGAGTGCTTCTGTCTTCCCTCCAGTTCCCTTCCCTTGCCCTCTCCTTCCTGCTCCATGCCTGGGGAGGCTTACCTGTGGGCTGCATCCTTCTGCTCCCTTGCCCTCTGGCTTCCAGTTGGGCTAGATCAACAGGAGCATCAACAGGAGATTGATGGAGGGGAAGGAGGAGAGTGAGTTCTGGGTATTCATTCCTTGCTCCTTCCTGGTGGGATTTTCACAAACTGGCCACAGCCCCACTGAAGATCTGGGTCCTGTGGTCCTGTAGGGTGGCTTTTTCCAGGTAGCCCTCTGTTTAGAGATAACTATTCCCTCTTCTCCCCGCTCCAGGATGGGGAGAGACAGTGAGTCCTCCAGTGACCAGCCCCAGGACAGTACCCTTTCCTGGTGGTCTTCCCCTAGTTCGCCCTCACCTCTGTAAAGAGTCATTCATTGAATTCCTGGAACTATTTTCCTATGACTGTGCCACCTGCTTTCTGCTGGAACCCTGACATGCCTACTTTGTACCAAGTATTGTGTTAGGTTCTGGGAACCAAGATAAAGAAGAAAATAGCAGTTGCCATTACTGAGAGCTTGCTGTGGCCAGGGACTGTGCTAAGGTCCTTTTATATATTATCTCATTTAATCCTTGTACCTCTTTGAGGGCAGGGTCTATTATCCCCATTTTATAGATAAGGTCACTGAGAGTTTAGGAAATTTTCCTAACATTACACAGCTGATCCCTCCAGAACCCAAGCTTCTTCACACTAGGCTACATTGCCCTCTTTGAGGAGTTATCTTAGGGAGACACATACCTAGATAAAGGAATTACCATTTTAATAAAATGCTGTGGCATCACAGAGAAAGGGAAATGAAAATTCTATTTATTGAGCCCGATATGTGTCCAGTACTGCGCTGGGTTCTCTGCCCATGAGGGTTCCCATTTACTCTCACAAACTCTTAGGGCTGGTATTATTGTCATTCTTAAAAAGGTTAAGTAACGGGTCCAAGGTCACACGGGTGAAGGCTCTATCTGAACCCAGATCTGTTGGCTTCAAAGCCAAGGAGAGTAAGAAAGACTTTCCCGGGAATGTGATATTTGAGGGGCCCTCCCAGCGTTGTCTCAGGTGACATGGATGGTGCAGGAGAAGGGGTTAGGGTGGGTATATTCCAGGCAGAAAAGGCAAAGTCCTAGGCAAAAGAAAAAAAGCAGAATGCTCAGGAGATGGAAGCAGGAGGTGCTTACCCTGCCCTGCTGGCCGGAAGGGTCAGCCCCCCGTCTCAGCATCTTAGGGAAACCCGACGGTGGGAGGAACCCTGGAGGACCCACCTGAAGCCGCTCAGGACCAAGCTACCGGATGGGCTGGGGTGACACAGCCCTCCCGGCTCCAGGCCGGGGCTGAGGCCCTAGCGTGAAAGGGAAATGGGGCGATTCCTGGGTGCCCATGTCCCTGTCCCGCCCAGCTCTGGTCCCTGACCCCGCCTGCTTCCTGTCCCCACAGGTTCACCGGAGCCAGCCTCCCAGCCCCCGTCATCAGCAGCAAGAACTGGCTGCGGCTGCACTTCACGTCGGACGGGAACCACCGGCAGCGCGGCTTCAGCGCCCAGTACCAAGGTAGGCAGGACCCAGGACTGTCGTGCTTCCTCAGTGGGTGGCAGAGATGGCACCTGGAGGACTCGTCCCATCCCCAGGCTGGGTCCAGTGTGGCGTCAGTGCATCCTTGCCTCTGGCGTCTGTTCCTACCTGCAGACCAGAAGCCTTCCACTGTGCGTCTCTGCATCTGCCCCAGGGAGTGACATTTCTGGAGCTGTGTAGCCTGAGCTGCCCTCTGAGGCCAGGCTAATCCTAATACTCACCGAGTGCCCCCCGAGAGCCGGGCACGGTGCTGGCCATTGACAAGTACTTCATTAAATCCTCATCATTACCTTGTGTGGAAAATACTGTCACCACCCCATTTTGTGCCCAGGGAAGCTGAGGCTCAGAGAAATTAAGCCAGTTTCCCAAGGCCATCTGAACCCCTGCCCTTTGAGTACAGAGCCCACCCTCTCAACCACCAGCCTTTAGCCTGGCTCTGCGCAAGGCGGGAGAGCAGCCCACGTTGCCACTCTCTTTCATTTTATCTAGAACACGAGTATATTACGAACGCAGGCAAAATCACTTTAGGGAGCGTGGTAGCTTTGACGCTCAAATCTGCGAAGAGCTGTCTAGTGGCAAGAGATCAGACCGGCAATGGCAGGTGGAAATTGCAGGTAAGCAGATTTCTGCTGCAGTAATGAAGAATTTCCTAACCCCAAGAGCCGCCTATAAAAAGGAATGGGTCAACCCAGAAGGGAGCTCTCTCTGCAGCTGGAGGAGATCAAAATTCCAGCAGATGGAACATTCCTTTTCAACACTGAGTTTATTTGAAGTACTCAAAATTTATAGAGATAAACACCAAGGGTTGGCCTCATAACATGCTCATCAAGTCTGGAACTATTACCACTCCCAAATGGATGTTGGTTTTAATAGATTCGACAGCAAACTTATATTGCACACTTATTAAGTATAAGTCCTGATATGAAGCCCTGGGCCTCAGAGGCCAAGTGTCTGCTAGCCCACCCTGGAAGTGGCTCAGGGCAGAGCGGAGCCCCCTCCATGAGGCCCCTGGGGCCAAGCTTTGTGGCTGGAAACTGGAAACAGAAGCATTGCCTTCAAAATTGGAAACTTTTATGAACAGCCTCGTTTACTGAGCCCTGGTAGCAGGACACATATGAAATATTTAGAAAGGAAACAAGAAACCAACTTAGTCCGACTAGTTTAACAAAGCCTCACCCTGACAGCTTTTCTGGAGACATTTTTCCACTGCTGAGGCTGCACCTCTCTGTGAGTGGAACAGCTGTCTGAATCTTTCTACTGTGTTTTCCAGAATAGAAAAGCAGAGACGGATGTTGTAATTGTATCTGGTTAAATAAGTGCTAAGTGTTTCTAATATTTTAAGTTGCTGAGGGCTCATGTATCATTGTAATTGGTTGAGGTTTGATGTCAGACATGGGCAACAAGAACCCCAATGGGGCAGTCTCTAGATCACACGTGGGTTGCACACCTACGGCACACCAGGCTCCCCTCCCCACCATGCAATGATGTATGTGCTTTTATTCCCATTTTCTTCAGCTGAGGAAGCTGAGGCTCAAAGAGGTTGTATAACTAGCTCAAGATCACACAGCCTGTGAATGGTGAAGCTCAAACTCATACACAGGCTTCTGTGAGTTCTGCAAAATCACAGGGCCTCCTCTTCCGGTGCTTTGGCTGTCTTCCCTTTCCGATTTAACCAGTAGCTTTTCAACTTTGTTTTGTTAATCTCACCCCACCGTAGAAAAAACATTAATCACAACCCAGTACACACATGCAGCTACAAAACTAAAAGGAAAATGTCACCAAGTGGCATTTACCCTTATAAGTGTGATGTACCCTGAAAATTTCTTTTCCATGTTTTAATGCTAGTTGCAACCTCTAGATTAATTTCACAAGTGTGTAGCAGGGAACATCGCACAATCTGAAAAAGCACAGTTTTAGTTGCCAGTGTCTTGAAAACAAACCCTGACTCCTCCTCTCTCAGCCCCCTTAGCACAACCCAAGAGTTTGCGTATTAGTGTATGTCAGTGTTTAAGGAAGGCTTTGGAGGTTTCAGGCACTTGGCATTTTTTACTTCATTCTATCCTAACAGCAATTATATAAAACAGGTTCTATTATTAGTCCCATTTTATAGATGAGGAAAGACAGCCACAGAAAGGGTCCATAGCTGGCTCAAGGTCTCATTCTCATTCAGGTCCATAGCTGGTTGGAGTCAGAATTTGAACCCCAGCAGTGTTAATTTGGGTCTGGCATGTGTAATTACTGGGATTGTGTTAGTAAATGATTCTCCTCTGAGACCTACTTTTTCTAGAGTTTTCCAGACCAAGAGTGCATAGTGCAAGGATATGCAATGATTATTTAGTAACTCAATTGGTGACTCTGTAAAGCAAGGTTTCTCAACCTCAGCACTATTGGCATAATAGTCAATCTGGATCATTCTGTTGTGGGGGACTCTTCCGTGCGTTGTAGAATGGTTGCAGCAGTGTCCTTGTCCTCTACCCACTGCTAGACGCATACAGGAGGAGGGGAACACAGGGACCAGTAGCCAGTAGCATTCCCCTTCTATACACACGCAGTCATGACAACCAAAAAAGTCTACAGACATTACCAAATGTCCCTCATGTGCAAAAGCAGCCCTGGTTGAGAACCACTACTCTAAAGGGATGAAATCTTTGGAACCACTAAAGATCACTCTAGGTTTTACTGTTGCAAATACAAAACAGTGGCAGAGATAGAATAGATTTCAGTAAAGGGTTCAGCAGGAGGCAGAAGGTGTACTGCAACAGGGATGGTGAGGTCCCCAGAACTCAACAGCGGGATGGCTTTTACCACCCCAAAGGAGTCAGGGAAGGGGGTGGCAAGAGCTGGAGCCGTGCAAGAGGGGCCTCCTGGCAGGCCTGAGAGGCTGTTGCCAACCCACAGTGCAGGAGGAGGAGGCCAGGGCATCTGTAGCCAGTATAGGAGGAGGGGGCCACGGAATCAGTAGCCTCTCACCTACCCCACTGCCCTCGGCTGCACCTCCCATCTGCAAGCCCAACAGGAAGCTGGGAGCAAGGGAACGGAGGCCCTGCTCTGTCCTGCTCTGTGTCCTGGGGTGCTGACTGGCATTGCCACCAGGCTCTCTTGCTCTCTAGCCGTCCACAGCGGTCTGTCTCCCGGGGCCCAGAGCAGGGCAGAGGAGTTTCAGGAATGGACCTGGAAGGGCCGGGGAAGAATCCGCAACATGAGATCAGTTCCACCCACACTCAGCTTTATGGCATTTGAGTCTCAAGTGACTAATGGCACTTCAGAGCTAATGATTACCAATCCCTAATTGTATTGACAGATATTCTTTCCCAGGGAAACAAAAAGTAAATTTAAAACAAAAGATAACTTACAACATAGCACATTCCATTCTCGTTTCAGTCCAACCAGAGTTTAGGGGTATTCGTGGCCAGACATGATTTTAACTAATACCGTAGGGTATCAGAAGATCTGAGATCGAGTCGAGCTCTGCCGGAACAGGCTGTTGGAAGGTGGACACTTGTGTTCAATTAATAAGCATTTTCAGCGTGACATCGCTACGTGACGGCATAGAAAAACGAACACTACTAGGCCCGTCTCTGCTCTCAAGGAGAACAGGTTAAAGAGAGGCACAGACATCAATCTATAACTCTGTACAGCATGATAAGAGCTATAATTGAGGCCTGATTAAGAGTTCCAGGGCTGGAGATAAAAGGGCAATTAGTTTTGCTGGAGGGACTTAAGGAAAACCAGAAGAAAAAAAAAAAAGAGGCAGTGGGACTTAAATGTGGATCTCAAAAATATGCCAGCTGACAATAGGAAGAAACATTCTAGGTAGAGCAAAGGCTGGAAAGTGTGAAACTGCTAAATCTAAGGAACCACAAATTTACCACACTTCTAAAGCAGGGGTCGCAGCCCAAATCCAGCCCTCCACCTGTTTTGGTACTGCCCTCCAGCAAAGAATGGGTTTTACATTTCTAAACAGTTGAAGAAAAAAATAGAAAGAAGAATAACATTTTATGACACATGAAAATTATGTGAAATTCAAATTTCAGTGTCCATAAACAGAGGTTTATTGGGACACAGCTATGCTCATTCACTGACACTTTGTCTGTGGCTGCTTTAGTGCTACCAGGGCACAGTTGATCAATTACAAATGAGATTGATGGCCCATGGGCCTAATTTACTTAGGCCCTTTGCAGAAAAAGTTTGTCAACCTCAAAGCAAGCCTGCCAGCTAGAGGGAGAGTAGGTCCTGAGTCCAGAGGGCGAGGTAGGCGTCCAGTTGCTAAAAACCTTGGTACAGCTGGGCTTGATCCCATGGGTCATAGATAAGAGGTGATACCAAGTTTTCAACAAGAGGGGAGACAGGATCACATTTTCATTTTGGGGAGATCTTTGCTTTAGAATCAAAATTGGGAGGACAATTAACAGTCTTGGGGAATGAGATGACAGGGGCCAAAAGTTAAGCAGGAGTGGAGGAGGACAGGAAGAGATAGACCAGAGAGATCATCCCTGGTGAACCACACCGGACTCACGACTAGTTAGATTTGGGGGGCATGAAGGTGAAGGAGTCACGGATGAATCTTAGGTTTCCAACTTAAGTGGGTAAAAAAATATGATGCTATTAGCCAAGGTGATCTGGGGAAGAGACAGATGAGGGATGAATTTTGCTTGGGACACATCGATTCTGCGGTAGTATTAGGGTATCAGGAGTTGTTCTGTGGATCAATAGCTCAGGGAAGAAAGCTCTGGGCTGAAGGTAGAGACGTGAGACCACCTTTCTCCTCCCCATGTATATAATGTGAGGGGTTGGGGCTGAAAGAGTGATTTTCAAAGTGGGTTCCCTGGAGACCCAGGGGGTCTCCCAGCAGCTGGTTTGATAGGGGCTGAGCAGGTGGGATTCCAGGTTTCCACTTCCACTTCAGCCAGAGCAGTTTTTCTTTGATCTACAGTATTTTGTGTAGTGGGTATTTACTTACAAGTTTGTTAAAATGGTAAGTTCCTGTAGCTAAAGTGTTTGGCAACCACAGAACTTTAAAAGATCCTTAAGGTTCCTTTCAGTTCTGAGAGGCCCATCAAGGTGGTGTAATCAGTCCTTCTGCTCCCAGGTGGGGCATGTTTCCTGTCCTTCTCAGGGTGTTAATTGCCTTCTTGGGTTTTTTTTCAAGTCTGCGAGGAATGATGGTGGGAAGAGCCTTTCTTAATGCACCCAATGGCCGATAATCACAACTGGAGGGGGCTTCCCTGGCAGGGAGGACAGCGCCTGCACTATCACCGCCTCATCTGGAGACAGGGACTGTTGTTAACCCCACGGGGCTATTGGAAATGGAAGGAGGTCCTGGTAAAATACTTAGCACATGATGGGTCTTCAGGAAATGGAACCCACAACCCTCATACCGCGCCAACCGCCTTGACTTGCTGTTTAATGGTGAACCACGTATAGTGAGAGAGAAAGAGCTGGCACCTCTGGCTCCTCCTCAGACACCCGCCCTTTGCCTCCCACTCTGACCTGGTGATCATCTTCTGGTACCTGTCCCTCACTGTCTTTCTTGTCAAGCCAGGCCTGGTAAGTGAGAGATGGAAGATATTCCATAGTGAAAACCACTGGCTCCATTCCATGGTGAAAACCATTTGCTCCTCTAGAATTCCTGCACCGAGTTTGTCTACAGAACAAACTTATTCATTTAAAAACACTTTGCATTTACTGAGATGCTAAAGGCTTTTCACAGTTACAGCTGAAGCATCTGTTTTACACATGAACATGTTGGATCCTTGCTTGTGACTTACCTTCATTCTCAGGCCAAAATGCAAGTGCCTCAGGCATCCCGTGGTCCACACTCTGACTCTTTTGTCCTGTTCTCATTGGCCTGCTGAGCTGCCAAACTCTTCTCAGCCTCATTTCCGGGTTCTGGGCCTCTGTGGGGTCTGCCTAAATTGCAGGGTTGTTGCTAGCTGGCTGGGGAGCCCAGGGCCAGGTGCCCACCAAGTCAAGCTGCTGAGTTCAGTCAAGAGTGAGCCTGTTACCAATGCACGAACGCAAAATACAGCCCTCCTCCCCCCACGAGGGTTCACGTGTCACCCGCTCCTTTTGACCACGTTCTTATGACAGTCAGTTATCCATTCGGTCATCAAACTGTTACTAGTAACTTTCTCTGTGCCTGGCTCTGTGTCAGTCACAGGATGTAGACCTACGAGCTCATGGAGCAGCAGCTAGAGTATAGGATGTGGCGTTGCAGGGTAACAAGGGTTTCAACGTGGTCTGAGTGAAGTCTTGAGGAGGACAATGACTTTCACCTGAGAGAGGTAGAGACAGCCATAGGGAGGCCCTGGCTACCCAACCAATAAAAGGTAGCCAGGCAGAGAAACACAGGAAAGAATGTTCCAGGTACAGAGAACAGCATTGCATGGATAGGCAACTGAAAACAATGACCAATGGCTACAGTGATTCCCTTAAATATCTTTCCTCTACTCATTTTCTCCAGCTGAATTCGCTGAAGTTATTAGTGAAGAGCCGCACCTGGCTCACCAGTAACGGCAAAGCACTATCCCAGAAATCAGAACATGCCACCCCCAACACCACCTCCCATCTACCATCCCGGGCCCTTCTCTTCCCCAGGAATTCCAGTGGCTACAGGTTCTGCTGTGGTTAACTGAGAAGCCACAGCAGCAGCATCCAACAAAGCAGTTCTTACAACCTTAGCTGAGTCAGTGGTTATTATTTCCGCCATATTCAAAAGATCTCCGAGCATGGTGCGTTACCAGCTTCTGAGGAGCTTTGCATGATTTTCTCAACTATCGGTGATCCTTCAACACCTGCATTCTCAGCAATGGTTATTGCTAGAATTCTTTCTAGCAATTGTAATTATGTCTATAGTAATTTTTTTTACTCTTCATTAGCTGGAGTGGTGAATCAAACGATGAAATGCACCAAAGCAAAGCACCTAGATAGCTTTTTCAACATCAACTCCTGTAGTTTTCAGTGTGTCTGGGTCTATTTCTTTTCATTTCCTTCCACATCATTTTTCCCATGGATCTTCAGTGTAGCTGAAGTTTTGCTGAATGTTCGTAGTTTTCCTTTGTCAAAGGCACTAATAGCCATATCTAACTGCCCGATGATTTCTTGCATGTATTTCTCAATTTCGGTTTTGTCACATTTTCCCTGCAACGACGTGGCATCATCTTTGGTCACAATGACCTCTGCAACTTTTCCTAAGTCATGAAGCTGAACGTCTTTAGGATTAAGGGTCAAGCTTTCTTTTCCAAGCACCGTACCATCAGTAGCAGTAGCTTTGTTGGTTCTTTCTGTGGACCTGGAGCTTTTGTCCTATTTCAGTAGGCATTGGGTACAATGCACTGGACACTGGAAATCCTACGCATCCCAGAATTCACCTTTCTGAACTTTTGATATGTAATTCAAGTAGGGAAAGATGTGATCTTGGCCAGTCTCTGTACCTTCGATTTCTGATTCATTCAGTGTTTTTCTGTCCTTCACTGGGATGACACCTTCAACCTTTGTGATTACATCAGAAATGATGCTGCTGATTTCTCTGTCTCCATTTGCAGACGTCGTGGCAAACTGAACAGTCTCTTCAGGAGTTGTCACAGGTTTAGGCTGCTTCTTAAGTTCAGTGATTGCAGCATCAACATGCAACATCACACCTTCCCTGGTTTCCGCCGGATTAGCACCTTTGCTGATCTTCACTGATCCTTCCACGGTGACTGGGCATGCCAGGACGGTAACACTGGCGGTGCCACCCCAGCCGCTTCATTTGTGCATTGACGACATCCTGATCAAGTCTGGTGCCAACAGTTTTATATTTATCTTGTAAGTCAATTGACGTGCAACAGACACATCATCTTTTGTTACTTTGAGCCTCCCCAACTCTGTTCAGGAATCACCATTCTTCCCTTTGGCTCCATAGTAATGGCTACATTAGGCCATATAAAATCTGCACCAGATTTTATATCTCTGGTGTAAATCTGAGTGAGGGAAGGAGTCAGTGTGCCAGACTTGGCCTCATCTGGCAAGGAACTGTGGGTATCGAAGCATTTCTGCAGGGTAGGAGGCCAAAGGGCGAGGCAGACCCTCAGCAACAAGGGAGGGGCAAAATGCAAGACGTATACCCAGCAATTTTTCAAGTAGGAAAAGGGGAGATCAGATTTCAGGTTTTGAAACATCACCTCCTTTAACTTTTTAAAAGATGAGCTAGAGGGGGAAATCCACAAACAAAATCCAAGCAAAAAAGAATGTGTTTATGTAGGAGTGGCTTAGAACATTGAAAGAAGGATACACATTGGAGAAGTTTTCTAAGGTTAAGTAAACTGGATTTGGTGAAGCAGTGGGTGTAGGGGTAGAGGAAAAGATGGCCCAGGTAGCAGGACAGCCAAGTGGCAGGGCAAAGGGAGGGGTCAAGGTTAGTGGAGGGCTCACCCTCGTGGAGGGAAGTCTGAATCCACTGGGATGAAAAGGAGCTTCAGAGTCCACCCACTTCTCGACTCCCGGAGCACTGGAGACAGGTTAGGCCTCCCTCTCCTGTCTCCTCCCCTAACAGGTCCTTGTCTCCCACTAGCTCAGTCCAATAACTCATGCTGCAGACTAGAGAGGCATTTGTATTGCCAGATTCTTCTAGCTAAATGTGTACCATGTGTCCCGCTAACCTTTACAACAGCGGGGAAATGTCTTGTAATTAACCAGAATATAAAGGATGAATGGAGCAGCCTGGCAGTCTCCTGTAGTCATTATCATTCAGAGGAGATGAATGCACCTAGTAAGATTTCCATCAACCAGTTAGAGCCAGCACGCTTCTCCTGGGAGTCCCGACTTCGTTCACGTACGGTGAAAAAACGTGGACGGTATAGGTGTGGGACTTGTATTTTATATATGGCTATTTGGCTCTGTGTTTCCGTGTGCATGAGTGTGTACTTGTCAGTGAGCTTGTTGCAGACATAGATGTGCGTGTGTGCACAGATATGTGCACACACACGTGGGCATGAACTCCAGGCTCCCTTTCATCTCCACCATATTGACAGCTGCAGAATCCTCTCCTTAGAGACCGGGGGTTCAGTGTAATAGTGTTGGCACAAGGCTAGTGGATGCTCCACGAAGGATGTACAAACACCATGAATGAATACATCAGAATTTCTCTAGGTTCTTGCTGTTTTGTCCATCTGCTGGGTCGGACCTTCCTTTCTGACTGAGTCTGCCGGCCGTGCACTCGGGAGGCCTAGCGGGGAGCGGCCCTTGTTCTCCGATGTTTCGCACCCCAGCCTGCCCCAGTCTGTCGAGCTAGCTCTTCAATGAGCTCATTTTGCGGCTGATTTCACACAGTGCTCCCTATTCCATGATCACTCACCACCCACCTGGGCAGACTGTCACAAAAAAACAAATTACTATGTATAATTCAGGGTGTGACCACTTCCCTGGAATTGCTCAGAACTGAGGCCCAAGCACCTGGAGGTGTTTTTTTAATGCTCACATCTCTGGTGATGTGGATCTTGCCTTGAGCTCACCTTTCAGCCAAGGAACTTCCATGACCCATTCATCCACTGCCACATGGAGTGGGCCAAATGCAGGTTCTGTGTCCCCAGAGAGTGGGCCCTGGCCAGCTGGACCTAGATGTTCATCTTTTAGAGATTATGTTATTGGTATGAGCAATCCCTGCCCAAAGCGCTGCAGCCAATGCATGTTCCTAGGCTAACATGGTGAGGACAAAGACTCTATCCATGGATTCTAACGCGTGTCTGATGACCACGTGGTGGTCACAGGCAACATGGATGGTGCAACCTCTCAGGCCCAGCTCAAAGGAGTAGACAGTCACAAAGTTCATGTGCACATTCAGGACCCCCTGTAGGTTTTCTGGTTCCTTCTCCCTCCATTCTCATCACCTTGACAAACCGCATCCTATGGGAAGTAGCAGGACATGAAAGAGGAAGAAGAGAAGTTAGTCCCAGCTTGGGAGGCATGATGACATCATCCTCAACTAAAAGCAGCCCGGTGAATATTAAGCAGTGATCCATCAGGTTAGACAGTCCTTCCTTGGAAGGGATGAGTGGAGAGGACACAGACATGAGAAGGGTTCTGTCTGGGGCCTTGAGAGGAGAGAGGAGCAGGAGGAGCATTTTCCTCTATGCAACCTGGAGAAGACAGGAAGGGGGGCTCCCTCGTAGTGATGCCTCTCCTCGCAGCCACCCGCATCTCACACCGCAGCCCCCCATCAGCAGCTGCAAGGAAAACCCAAGCAGCTCTGCCCTGGGAATGGCCTCCATGGTGCCCAGGTCCCGTTCCTCATCCCCTTCCTCCCGTGACACCAGATCCTGAGACAGGGGGACCAGGATGACTGTGACCTCCCCTCCTACTTGGCCAGGTGCCCAGAGCCATCTCTACAGTCCCAGCCTCGAATGGGCTGCAGTGGCTCATAGAGACGCCTCACCTGCCCATGTCCCAGTGTTGGGGCATCAGGGGAAGCACTTGAGCTGTTGTCACAGTGCGCTGGGACTGCTCCTGTCCTCCTAGGGATAGTGAATCAGAGGGATTTCCCCCCTGCCGCGCCGTATTAGCTAGGCTTGAATAATGCATGTTTCCCTACTAATGCCCTCTCTTTGATAATGGGTCCATGTTAGTGTTCATTGGAAATTTTCCTGCTGGATACACACGGAGAGTAATGCACATTTATAAAAAGGGTTTGAATGCCTATGGGGAGGCTGTGTCTGTTTTAATAACTGAATTTCATCAGGCATTCGGCATAGACGGTGGCTTACCAGGGGACAGCACCTTGGGGAACTTAGCCAGAGTGGGGGACCGGGAGCCGCTCCCTTGCACTTCTGATCACTGTGGCTTTGGTTTGGGCACTGTTACCTCAAGTCCAGAGAAAATACCTGAACTTTGAGGGCCTAAGCTCAGGAGGGGGCAGATCCTGGGGAAGGTTGACGATCCCCCGGCATTGCTTTGGGGTGGGGCATAAGGAAAGAAGCTGAGGCTCAGCAGAGAACAGAGCTGCTTCCCGGCTGTGTGACCTACAGCACGGCACCCAAACCACTTTGAACCTCCCTTCTATTATCTACCAAGTAGGAGTAGTAACTACCAGTCAAGGTCGTTGAAAGTATATGGACCAAATGAAATGAGCATCGAGAGTGCCAGCAGGCACTGTTCTAGACACTGAGGATATAGCAATGACCAAAAATCCCTGCCTTTGGAGAGCTTACATTGCAATGTGGGGTGACAAAAATAATTAAGCAAATGATACCGTATGTTAGAAAGTCGGGGGGATAAAGTAGAGAAGGGGTAGAGAGAGCTGGGTTTGGAGGCGTCGTTTTAATGGAGTGGCCCCAGTGAGGAAGTGGTGTTTGCACAAACACTTCCAGGAACGAGGGAGCGAGTCGTACAGCTATCGCAGGGGAAAGCGTGCCGGGGAGCTGGCAGACTGAGGCGGAAGCATGCCTGGCATATTGCAGGCACATCGGGGGACCCACAAGGCTGGAGGGGAGTGATTGAGGTTGAAGATAGGGTCGGGGAGGTCGTGGGGAGAGCAGATTGGTCCTTGCGGGCCATTTTAAAGACTTTGGCTTTTACTCTAGGAGAGACGGGTTGCCACGGAAGTCTTGAGCAGAGCTGTAATATGGATTGACTTACGTTTTAACAGGATTCCTCTGGCTCTGGTGCTGAGAACAGACTCTATGTGGGCAAGGGTGGAAGAAGGGAGACCATGGCAACGGGGGGGAGAGGTGTCGGTGACTTGGACCAGGGTGACAGACGTGGAAGTTGTGAGAAATGGTTGCAGCTGGGATATATTTGGAAGGATTTGCTGATGGATCGTGTGCGGGTGTGAGAGAAAGGAGTCAAGGATGCTGAGTTAAGGAAAGAACTCGTAAAGCACCCAGGGCCTGGTGCATAGGAAGTGCCTGGTCACTGCTGCTGTCACCACTGCTGGGCATCAGCCTGAGCAGGGCTAAGTTGGCAGATGGGGACTGGCTGGAGGATGGCACGGGGATCTGGGATCAGACAGATGCACCAAAGCATATAACCAGAGACTCAGTGAAGCCCTTGGGGAGCAGGGGTAGTCAGACCACAGGAGGGTGATGGGTAAAAGGGATGGCCTTTGCAATCACAGTGTTCCAATTCTGGCACCCTTTGAGTGCTATTTGGCAAAGTTCTGGTGAGCTGAGGAATGGACTTAGTGACAGGGTCAAAGCCAGATTGAATCCATTAGGCACCCACCTGAGCCAGATACCATCCCCCAGTGACCTCCAGGACTCAGTGTCCCCTGCCTGCATAGGTCAGCCAATGTAGGCTGGGCTCAGTGAGGCTGACCCCACCCCACTTGTCTCCCATCCTCCTGGGACCAGCCATGTTGTCTTGCAATGATGGCAGGGATGCAAGAGGTGCTTCTCAAGCTTTTGGACATGTCAAGGCCTCCAAATGTCCAATGGCCAAAGCAAATCATATGCTTGAAGCCAAAGTCAAGGGATGAAAAAATATACTCGACCTCTACAAGGAGGGAGGAACTACAAAATCACATTGCAAAGGGTGCAGTGGTGACAATTTGGACCCATAGTCCAATCTACCACACCTTGTCGCAGCTGGCTCAGAAATTCAGCCAGGCGGAACGTGCAGGAGAGCAGAGTGCAACTTCACCTGTAGATGCTCATGAACAGCGTGCTGAGTAGCAGATTGAACTCAGTAGTTCTAGCGAAATCTCGGACACCTGTGAGAGGCCACGGGGGGGGGGGGAGGGGCGGGGATTCTCAGAGCCCTTCAACACCCCGCAGGTGGGAGACCACCTCTTCTGCCTCCCCCAGAGGGCCAGCCTTGCTAGCAGCTCTCCCTCGGTGTCTGAGACCCTGCTGCATTGGAACACTGCTCTTGGTACGTCCCAGCCCGGAGGAGTTCCTGGCTTTGACCTGCCATGGAACGTCCCATGTGGGATCATTGTAGAAGGAGCCCTACCGCTCGTCACAGACAACAACTCAAACTGTTTTTCTTCTTGTCTCCTCTCTAGTCAAGAAGCAAATTGAGTTGAAGTCCCGAGGTGTGAAGCTGATGCCCAGCAAAGACAACAGCCAGAAGACATCTGTGTGTAAGTGTCCGCCCGGGGCCCGCCTGCCGGGCCTCTTGTTCAAGGTCAGACGCACGCGGCGCTGTGACCGCGGGGAAGCCAGATGATGTGGAATGACTTCCCTTCGGCCCTGCTTCCCTCCTCCCGGGCTCTGTGCATGGACACACTGACCTGGTGCCGCGAGCAGCCCCGGGCTTGTCTTTTGCCTCCTCCTCCTCCTCCCATTTCCCTCCTTATCCTCTTCCTCCCTCACTTCCCATTCGAACTGCAGTCCAGGGAGCCATTACTGCCACATTTCTCTCTCTTTATTTTTCCTTTTGAATCACTTCCACCTGCTAAGACAGCCCTTCTGGCTCCTCTTTTAGGAGTCAGTAATCTCAGGCAGGGATCTTGGGGGCTGCAAGGCTCCAATTCCAGCTCCCAAGGCCAGATTGGGAAGGGGGGCAGGGGAGGGAAATGCCCAGTAACCGCCTTGGAGCATCGCTGGACCTGGCTGGGCAGGAAGCGGACTGGGGGCTGCTCTTGGGCCAGTGGGGAGTGCTGCGTCCTCTGCTTGGGCACAGGGAGGATGATGACTTTGAGAACATGTTCCCGCTCCAGTGTTTGGAAGATTAAAAGAGGCCCAGTGCTGGGGAGTGGTCTGGAGTGTCAGCCCCAGGAACACCTGATCAGAGCCCGTGCTAAGGGGCTTTGGCGCTAGAGTGCAGGAAGGGTTGGGGAAGATTCTGGGTACCCCAGAAGGCTGGGCTCAAAAGCAGAGGAGGTTTTTCCAGAATCCCTCCATTTTCTTTCTGGGGGAGTGTGGGGAGCTTTCCTTGGTCGCCCAAACAACGGATCAACCTTCTGGTTTCCCTTCTCCTTCCCTCCCTTTGTCCCCTCCTCTGCATTTCAAGGCCTTCTCCCCCTCCACGCTTCCTCTCTTCCCCCTTCCCCTCCATCCCTCTTCCCACCCTCCCTGCCTCCCCTCTGCTCCTCCACTCTTCCTGGGCCTCACTGGCTCCTGCCTCCTTCCCGTGCCCCTCCTTCCGTCTTGGTCGCACCCGCTCACTGGAAGTCTGTATTGAGGAGAGGCAGGCAAGAGCGGCATCGTGGTTCCAAGCTCCGTGCTGTGTGTGTGGCTGGGAGAAGGTTGGGGCAGGGTCAGTTTGTTCCCCGGCCCTGACTGAGCGGAACTCAGGTGTGGGGATTTTCTCTGGTCTTTCAAGCCCTCTGAGTGGAGACAGATGCCACCAGTGGTTGAATTCGGCTGGGGAACAGCGTCTCTGGTCACCCCTCACCCTGAGGGGGCTGGATAGCAGGGGGCAGCCCGGCCTGCTTTGGTGCTCACCTAGGGGCTCAGGGAGGGGGCCGGGCGCTAGAAGAGCCTGGGGCAGGCCAGGAATCTGCAGCAAGGGCTCCAGCTGCGAGCCTGGCCCTCACAGGCTCCTCCCTCTGTAGTCACAGGAGACCCCGTGAACTGGTTTGATTTCAGAACTTGCCCCGAGCCACAGGCAAAGTTAAGGGAATGGCCCTGGTTTGAGAGACCAAGTGTATATCCCAATTGTGTCCCCATGTCGCCGTGTTCCCCCAGAGGCTAATGTCTTAGTGTCTGTCCACAAGGCGATGCACATCCCTGCCCTGCCTTCTTCCCAAGGGCCCTGCAGGATCTAAGATGGCCTTCCTGACCGAGGCCTTCAGGAGGCCCATAAACCAGCTGAACAATGACATGTGATGTTGAGAGTGCATTTTCCTGGAGACAGGGTCCATGGTTTTCTTTAGCTACTCAGAGATGCCCAGAACTCTCTCAGAAAGATTAAGAAACCCTGTTCTAATGAAATAATACAAACACTCTTCACAAAAAGTATGTACCTCTTCTGCCAAGAAGATATTAGTCTCCATTCTAAGAGCTCCTCGGAGAAAGACGGGTGTATGACTCAAGCTGCCTCGGAGGCAGGTAGCCAAATGTCTGCGGGGGTCTGGCCCTTTGTGTTCTGCCCAAATCCCCTGTGGACAGCTGTCCTGAGCTCTAGAGGAGGAGTGGACCCGGCTTTCTGCCTTTGGTAAGCAGTCCATGGGTACATGGACCCCTGGCCATCGGTTCTGGCCACCCACCTGTCTCTGTCGCCCTGCACTTTGGGTAGAAGGCATTGCCTTTCTGGGCATGTTGCGGCTTCTTCTCACCATAGTGGCCCTCCCAAGACAGGTAAGGATTACCCTTCATTCTTGTCCCTCGGTAGCCACCAACAAATACAAGCAGCTGGTTTTGAATAGACAGTGAAGGCTGAAAGTACAGAAAGAAAGGGGGAACGCCACTTGCCTCCATAGTTCAGGCAATAAGTTGTTCGTTGAGATTGAAATTTGCTTGTTTCCTGGGGAACCTTGAAGGTCCTCCTGGGACTGCTGTCGCCTGCTCAGTGCTCCCTGGAAGAGGGCGCTGGGCCAGGTGTGAGCTGCGTCATTGCTGGGTTTGTGACTCTTGGATGGTGCCTGATCCTCCTCAGGGGCTGGCTGATTGGAGGGAAGGCAGTGGGGTCTGCTCTGTTTGTCGGGGGCTGTGGCTCAGTGGGTGGGCTTTGCCATGGTCTCTCCTCTCTGGTCCAGCCCCATCACCATTGGGCAGCCTTCTGCTCTGTGTGCTTCCTGGGTGGTGTCACTGCCGAATGAGAGGCAAGAGAAGGGGGCAGGAAACTGCTGTATATTCTTCATGTGCTACAGGGGGCTACGTGGTTTCCATGTGGCGGTTGGCAGGGACTTGGGGACGGGTGTGGTCCATGGCAGGGTTGAGTAGGGAGGACCTTAAAAGAAGGCGAGTCCTTAGCTGGGCAGTCCGCAGTAGGGACAGGCCTCCGTGAGGCTGTACGGGGAACTGGCGTACCAACAGGTAAACCAGCAAGTACAGCTTAGAATTCCTCCCTCCTTTTCCCAGGAGGAAACCCTAAAGGGTTATCGTCTTCCTTCCATTACTTGTAAACCATGAGGCTGCCAGGAGGCAGGAGCTTGCTCTACTTTGGGGGTTGGTGCTCCATCCAACTATCCCTCCCTGAAGGTGTCTGGACTGGTGGGAATGGTGACTGTGTGAAGTTTAGGATGTGAAAGCTTTGGAGGGAGAGGCTTGGCAGGGAAGGGGATGAGGGGAGTAGGGGACAAGCATCCAGCGGGGTGACCAGCTTTAACCCGGCAGTGTGGAATGTTGGAGAAAGGGAGCTACCCAGAAGGCCTTGCATTCACTGCCCACAACCAAAGGGATAGCTGGTGTCTAGCTTGAGTGTGCAGTCTGTCAAATCCCCAGGTTCTGCGGCCAGCCCTACCCTGGGCTACCTGGAGGTTTGAGCATGGTCTACATCAGGCCTCCAACTGTAGCAATGAGCTTCAGACTCAGTGAGTCTAAAACGGGGCTCCCTGCCTTCCCTCCCTCCATCACACCCCTGCATCCTCCTGGGTACCCAGCCCTGGAAACGCCTGCCTCCTGCCCTCACGCCCTGGTCTTCCATGAGCCCCAGGGATTCTTCCTTTGCCACATCCTTCCCACTGTCTCATGTCTGTCACCACTACCAGGCTCTTGTCCTCAACCTGGACAGTCACAGAACTTCCTACCTCATCTCACAGTAACCAGCCTACCCCTGAGCAATCGGGTCTCACCACACCCTTCTCCCCCTTAGAACTCTGCAGGGGCTCCCTGTGGTTTTCAGGGTCCAAATGGAACCTTTTCCAAGTCTGATCTATGGAATCTCACCTTCTACTCTTCCTCGTCACCCTTCACCCTCCCTCCTACACGGGGTGACCCCTAGTTCTGTTTGCGTGTTTCCACTTCCCTCCTCATGCCTGTCTGCCAGCCTTTGTCATCTCTGTTGCCATGTGCCCAAAGCCTACTACCTCAGAAGGTCCATATTAAATGCCACTTCTTCCAGGCAGCCTTTCACATTTCTCCCAGCACTATGAGGCTGGTCCTCCCCTGAACATCGCTGCAGATGCATCTTTCACCCCTCCCCATGTGATTCCACAGTTTATTTCCATGTTTCACACCTTCACTCAACTGGAAGCTCCTTGAGGACAGTGGACGTATTGGACTGTCCTTGGCATTTCTCAGGGGCTCCAAATAAAGCCTCGTACACAGTATGTGCTCAATGAATGCTTGTGTACCTATGTGAGGGAGTGGGCGTGTGAGTCACAGAGCATTTCGCTCGCATGATGGGGCATTGAGGGGACCGGGAGGGAAATGCGCAAACTCAGGGAATATTGTTCCGGGTGCCCTGTCATCCCTCCTCTAGAGGTTGCTGTGGGGATCGTGGGATTGGCGAGTCCTTGAACGGAGCTCCAGTGACCAGGGTGTCTGCTTGGCCACAGCTGCTGGTCATCCTCAAAGCCAGGAACCCAGAGGTGTGAGGGGTTCCAGCCTCATCAATATGCGCATCCTGCGAACAATGAATAGCCAGAGGGTTGCCCATCCTGTCCACCGCGTGTATATCCGCCGCCCCCAACCAAGCTTCCCCTCTAGCCGAGACAACGGTGCATATGGTTTTTATAAGCAGGACTCTGGCGCTGGCAAGTGTCAGAGCATCCTGCCACCTGCCAGAACCTCACAGGTGCCACATCTACTCAGTGCCCTTGGCTGGTGGCATTGGGTAGGGGAGGGCTCTGGTTACTGCTTACTCTGGCTTGAGAAGTGTCTGGTGGGAAGAGGTGTCTCAGAAGAAATGTCCGTATTTGAGCTAAAGTCCCTGCTTTGAACTTCAGACTGCAGCTTTCTCTCACATTCTTTACCGTTTCTGATCATGCATCCACCTTTTATTTAACTTTCTTTGAGTCATTTCTCCATTTGGGGCTAAGGTCGGGGGCTCGTCTCATCTAGACTCTCCACCCCCAGATCTGCAGTGCAGGGTGGGGAAGTCACCAGGGGCTGTGGACAGGCCACCTCTGGCCGCTGGTGTGGGATGAGGGACCAGGGTGGTTGTTGGGGTTGAGGCCCATCTCTGAACCCACGTGCTCTGAGTGACCTTGCTCACAAAGGGATTTGTCAATAGCAGCTGCCCACCTTGCACACTCAGGAAACCCCAGGCTGGAAGACCCCAGCCACCCCACACAGCCCCAACAAAACAGGGCCTCATTCTGTCTCTGCCTCCACCTCCCACCCCGAGACATTGCCGCGGCAGTGCCTTCCTGTGACTTCCATCTCTGTATGTGCTGTTTTTTGCCTTGTAGTAACTCAGGTTGGTGTATCCCAAGGACATAATATGTGTCCAGATCCTGGCATACCCGAAAGGGGCAAAAGACTAGGCTCGGATTTCAGGTAAGATGTATTCGGGAACTTTCTGATTGTAAGAAGGTGGGGTGGCCTGGCTGGGGGGAAGACAGGGGCTGGCCTACCTGGAGGTAGAAACGGAGAGAATGGGCTGGATACAGGAACAGATACTTTCTGGAGAAGAGCTGTGGTCTTTGACAGTCTCTCCTGGCCCAGTCCTTGAAACAGTGCCCGTGCCTTATGGGGGGACTGTAGACTGCCAATGTTACCAGCAAACCTTCACACCCAGGGTACAAAGGGCTGCCATCTCAGTAATGACACACCAGCAGGCAACTCGCACCTATGATAATCTAGGAACCCCTAGGGCCCGGAGATGGTATGTTTTGCAAACTTTAACTATCTAGGCATTTTCCCATAATCCTCCATTTCCATTAAAGTTTATAGGTGTCATCCGCCCATTCTCAGCTGCCCTAACTGATGCTTATCTCTGAGGACTGCTGTTTTGCTCACAAAGTCACCTTTTAACTCAATCCTAAAACCATTAAATGGTCCAAAAAAAAAAAAAAGATGAGAGCAGATGTTCCTTTCAATGGAGATTTTAAGTGACTAAACAGTAGAGCAGAGATTAAGGGTCGGAAAGAGAAATAATGTTCGTGTGGCACTTTGTGGATCCAGGAAGAACTCAAGCAGGGGCATGGCAGGCCCGGGGATTGAGCTCACAGACACACCTTGTCTCCCAGGTTAGGATCCAGTGTCCAGTTTACCTGCAACGAGGGCTATGACCTGCAAGGGTCCAAGCGGATCACCTGTATGAAAGTGAGCGACATGTTTGCCGCCTGGAGCGACCACAGGCCGGTCTGCCGAGGTGAGGGTGCCGGGGAAGGGAGGCTGGACAGAAACTGGGCCAGGTGTGGGGGATGAAGCCCAGTTCCCAGCATCTGAGGCCCAGACTGTCACCCTTGTTCCCTGCATTTATTTACTAATTAACCCATTTATTTAATACATTACTGGTATCAAGGCCTGTACTAGGATCAGGAGATACAGAGGTAGGGAAGATAAACATGGTCCTTGCCCACCTTACAAGCCAATGGGGAACTCACATGTAATAAAACAGGTTGCCAGCTCATTGAACAGATATTACAACCACACCTAACTAGGAAAAAAAGCCACCTTGACCCCCCCCTCCATTGTAACACATACACATCCTGAACCTTCTATCCCAACGCCCTTGTATCTTTCCCCACACTCTACAATAAAGAGACCTGTCACTCCTAGAAGAGTATTCTTAGCTATGTGGAAGTGACATGGGCCACTGAGATCAAAGGGCTTCTCTGTGAGATTCCTCTAACTCTACACCTGGGCGTCTTGTGTTCAAGGGCTCTGCCACCCACATTCCCATGTATCACATAAGCCAAGGTTGGGCTGGCCTATCCCCCAGTCCCCACATAATCTTAAAATATCAGACCTGAAAGTATTTCTGCAGTGGAGAAATGAGCCCCTGACTTCATTTCTCAGGGCACCAGCAAAGAGAACTCCTGAGCACTAGGCAGCTCAGTGGCCTTTAAAAGCCAGCAGGTGCTCTTCTGAGGGCCCCTTCAGAAGAGAAGGTATGTTCCCCACTATACAGTTGCATTCTGGATCCTTCTAAAGATTCTCTGCCTCCCTCTAGGCATATGCATCAAGATGAAATTCATGCAGAGTGAGAGGGGTCCAGAAAAAATAACTTAGATCATTTTTCTGCTAAGGAAGGGACAAAGTTGGAGCTGAAACCCACTCCCTTTTTAAAAATGAGTCGATAAGTAATCTAGAAGAGTGTCATGAAAACATCTTTCAAATCAGCTTTAGATTTATTCATCCTCACTCAACTTTAAAGTGGCCGTGATCCAAAATTTATAATATACTTTGCATTCCACCGATTTTAGCTCTATTATTTCAGGGATTTTACATAGCTACTAGGTTTTTTTAAAGATGAAAAAACAATAAAAGTATTCTGGTTATAACTCAGCAATTGGGCAAATCACCTATTTTCCCTAAGCCTTTCTTCCCTATCAAAACAGAGATGATAGTACCCACTCGACCCTTCTTGTGTTTTATGTCAACATCAAATGGAGCTGTGGCTGTGTAAACGGTTTATGAATTGGGAGATGCTAGAAGGAAAAATCAAATATCCTTGTGGTAGTAGAATACGAGCTAGATAGGGCAGGGATTTCTGTTTTGTTCACCTCCTAGAATACAGCCTGACACATAGTAGGTGCTCAATAAAATGTGTTGCATGTATGATTGAATAATTGAATAGTACACCACTCCAATTACAGGGAACCAAGACACCAGCTGCGGAGAGAGGCATAGAATTATCAAGTCTGAGGACCTCTGCCAATCTGTTGTTTCAAAATTCCTTTTGAGAATCCAGACTAACAAGGCCTTTCGGCAGTGGTGGGATCTGATCTGTCCCCAAGACCTTTTCACTAGAGGAAGGTTGCTCTTTTAGCAATGATTGTTGTTTACATGAACATTCCAAGGGTGGGGAAGGGCTGGTGTTTCCACCTTAAGGAAGTTCATAGTCAAATAATATGCTCATCTTTTTCTCCAGTGATTTGGACCCACAGGACTCTGAATTTTCTGCTCCATTTTCACTAAGCACTGGGCTAAGTTTTTTCACATCATTTCATTCCGTCCTCTGCCACTGGGAAACAGGGGGAAATTATGGTTCAAATCCAACCATCATCACTTCTTAGCTGGGCATCCTTGGGCCAGTTTCTTCACCTCTCTGAATCTCCTTTTTTCCTGCTAAAAGGCGGTGATAATAGAAGATTATTTCATGGCATTCCTTTGAGGAGTAGTCGAGGCAGTGCTAGTTTAGAAGTGACGCCAATGGCCCTGCCAGGCTTAGGTGCATACATGTTGAGTTTAACCTGCATGAGCACTGTCGGTATACAGCGGCCTCAAGCCCTGGAGCAAATTTCAGCCTCTGGAGGGACTGTCGGTTCTTTCCAATGCCTGTTTCCTCGCTGTCTTGTCCAATCCTGTGGCAGTCACACAATTCGGGACTCACGGAGACTTTGATCTAGATCACAACTCTGACACCGATTAGCCTGCTGGCCCTGGTGGGGTTCCTTCATCTTTTTTAGCCACAGGGCTCTCATTTGTGAACAGGGAAAACAAAACCTCCACTGCCTGGTGATCGTGAAATTTAGACAAGTCATTTTATAGAAAGTGACCAGCGCTGACAGTGGTGGAGCGTGGATTCTCAGCACAGGTTAACTTTGCTGCCTTCATCTCCCTTTTTCTCCTCTCCCGTAGGCCACGTGAGGGGGAAAGAGAGACAGCTATCTCCTGGGTTGGGACTTGGACAGTCTGTCCCGGGCTTCCTAGAGGCCAAGAGCTGAGACAGATATTAGATTCAGGCGTCCTTTATTTTGGCAATTTTTAAGGTTTTTCTTTTAAAATCTTTCGTTCTTAATTCATTGCAATTACTATTGTAATTGTGGGTTTTTTTAGGAGCATTTAGGTGACCTGCACCTTAAAAATAAAAAGGGGACAAAACTCAATTCCAGGAAGTTCCACTGAGAAGCAGGTTGCCAAAAGATCACATTCTAAAAAGGATTGCTACCTTACACGATGGTATTATTTTTTTCTCTAATGCATTCAAAATATGATTTGATTTGAAATATTCATTTTTCCACACAATTCTACTAAAACACGGGGACTGGCAAATAATAGGTTCTCAACAAACGTTTGAGGCCCACCTGAATGAATCAGTGATTGAAATGAATGAACAATGTGGAACTGGGCCCTCATTTTGCAATTTGAAATTAGGCATTCACCGGCCTTTCTTTTCTTTTCCTCCCACCAAAAGAAGTAAGCTTCTAATCTGACTCCTAGAAAATTTTGATTATACAGTGGAGATTGAGGGCAACATGAAACATTGTTAAACTAATTCTGTTCAGCCCCAGGTATAGGCAGGGTGGTATAACATAGGGCTTATCAGACTTATTTTACATATGGAGCCCAATATTTTAAAATGAATTTTTGTAGAACCTCAATAAATAAAACAAATACAAGTGGAGCGTCTGTGATTAAAGTAGGGGCAGGAAATTTGGAGTCACCCCCCCCCCTTAGCAACCTCAGCAATCTCTAAGCCCTGGCACCCCTGGGGCTCCGGGGAACACTGTTTGTAAACCACTGGTATAATGAAGGAGGACCAAATTAACAGCCAGGAGACCTGGTTTCTTGTGACCACAGGTTGGTGTTGATGGAAAATAGGGATTAATCACCAGCCACAAATAACATTTTTACAGTTACTGATCCACAAAGCAAATAATTAACAGAAAACCACGTATTGTATTTCCTTTGTGACTAACTCCACTTCACCTACATATCTGTATCTATAGCCACACAGATACACACACACACACATAAATTAAAAGCCTTTTCAGTGTATAGAATGCCAGGCTTGGGACTCAGAGACCTAAGCTAAAGCTCCAGCTTTGCTGTTAACAAGCCATATGGCAGAGGGAAAGTCACTGAAATGTGCTGTGTCTTTTTCTTCATCCCTCTTCAAAATGAGAGGGAACCAGGGGAAACGTGGCACAAACCAGCGGAATGAGATGCCACGATCATTACAAGTGGCTGTATTCTTGGTGGCCTTCACTGCATCGGCTTCCTGGGCCTGCCCCTTAAACACGATTTTCCAGAGTTCTGTTTCCATCTCTCCTCTCTCTCTCTCCTCATCCTTCCTCTCCTGTCTCCTCCCTTCTCCTTTCCACTTACTCTACCTGGATGATGTGCTCTGACTGTTCTAGAACACATGCCCTCTTTCTACAGCCCTGAGAGTGTCCCCAAGTCTCTTACCTATATGTGATCATGATAAAGCTCCCACTTATTAAACTATTTATACTTATATAAAGCATTGCACTAGGCATTTTTCATAATTTCTTTATGAGGAAAGTGGCAATAGCCATATTTTATGTTTAGCTGAAGCTTAGAGTGGTCAGCCAACTTGCCCAAGGCTGAGTTTCAAACCCTGATTCCAAAGGCTGAATCCTGCTTGTCCTTGAAAATTGCAGCTGGACTTCCGTTGGGGTTAATGTATTGGTTGGAACCATGCAGAACTGCTTTCCCTCCACTCCCTACTTATTTTAATATAATTTTAAACTTACAAGTTGTAAATAATGTGCAAAGAATTTCCATATACCCCTTACCCAGATTTAAACAGCTACTTTTTAGGAATTAATGGAGAAGAAGGAAGCTGAGGGGAGTTGGGCAGAGGTAGGAGAAAAGCTAGGAGGCAACACTGAGGCCAAAGAATATGAGTCTCACACGAGAGGAGGGTGGGTGGGGTTGGGTACTCCAGAGAGGTCATGTCTAATAACCACTGAAATGCAACCATTGGCGTTACGTGGCTCCCCCAAGCATCAAATGTTTGACGTTGTCTCTGCAAGGAGCTGGCCTGGGAACTGAAGGAAGACCAGGGAGAGGACTGACTCGACACCAGGATTAGGAATAGAAGAGGTGGCTGGTAGTGTTGACCAGAGGCAGGCATTTTGCCAAGCAGATATGAGAGTGTAGAGGCAGCTAAAGGTATCAGCAAGTCACCTGGAGGTCCAGACTGGAGAGTGAAAGAAAAGAGGTCAGGAGGGGATAGATAGAGGGGAAGAGATGTGGGAGCCAGAGGGCTGGAGAGGACAACAGGCGCATTGAGACCAAAGTCACTCTGCTGGGAGCATAGGCAGTGGGGGAAGAAATGGGATGATTGGGTTTAAGATCTGAGAGTTGGGATTTTCTGGGTTCCCAGGACATTAGGGCACTGGGTGTGGCCATGGCATGGTTGACCTTGGGACAGAGGGAGGGCAGGGTGCCTGATCTCACAAGAAGGGGTCAGCCTGCAAGAGAAGGGAGCATCCTCTGTTAGAACAGGAGGGAAAAAGAAAATGAGCATATACCCAGACAGTATTGTACTTTCAGGGAGTGGGAGAAAGGATGTGCCTGCCAGAGGCTTCTGTTTCCTCCATAGAGAGTGAGGCAAGGCCATCAGCTGAGAGTGAGGGGAGGGGAGGGGAGGGGCAAGAGGTTTGAGTGGCACGTAGAAGGCATGAAAAGGCCTTTGAGCAGAATGAGAGCATGAGCTAATACCGCTAAATGGTAGGGTCACTGGGCAACAGGTAGGATTTTTTTGAGGTGGGTAATCGTGACTTAATAATGACATCAATCTTCCTACTCATATGATTTTTTTTTTCCAGCAAAGCTCAACCGCATGGGGGCAGGTAGGGAGGATGTGGGTGGAGGGGTTCATCCACAATTGATGTCTTCCAGGCAACTGATTAAAAGAAAAAGAAGCAAGGGACTTGGGAGGATTTGCAAGAAAATGTTCATAATGGTGGACCATGGGATCTAAGTTGGGTAAGGACAGAAGACAAGACAGGAGGGGGCTGATGGGCAGAGAGAAGATGTTGATGTCAACAGAGTGGAGGTCTCGGTAGGGCAAGATGAGTTCTTCAGGGGGTTCAGCAAGCGTTTGTGGAAAGAAATATTGGGAAGTGGGAGCAAGATCTCCACTGCAGAGGCCGCAGAGGAGGCGGTGGCTTGGGAGGGGGAGACAGGCTTCAGTCGAGACAGTAGTGGGAGTGGGAGGTTCTGAAAGATGTTGCAGCTACAAGCAGAGGTTGGCTTGCCTTCCGGTCGGTGGTGGGGGGTGATTCCAGAGGACCGTGAAAAGGGCAGGAAGGGAGGTCAGCAGGAAGAGAAGCTAGGGAGGGCAGCATGAAACCGGGCAGGAATAGGATGTGGGGAAAAGACAGGCAACCAGAGGCACCTGCCTCTGGAGCAGCTCCCTTCTTTGGCGCCAAGTTGTTCCGGTGTCAGAACTGGCTGTGGGTCCAGGTGGTGTCTCCCCTCTGTCCCCTGGGACACTGTTCCCCATTATATGGTGTAGTGATGTCAAGACCAAACTCAGGCATGGAAGGTCTCCAAGAAGTCTTTCCTGAAAGCTAGCCAGAAGAGCATTTGATGGGAAAAGGCAAATAGAGAAACATAACAATACGCTCATCCATTTATTGAGACGTTGTCTGAGCACCTACAATTTTGCCAGCCCGTCTGGGTCACTGCAGTGAGCTTTCCATCTGTTGGTGGGCTCCCAGGAACTGGCTGCTCAGGGGAATTCTGTCTGTCCACAGCACCCCTGGCCTTGCCCAGACAGCAGAGGAAAAGTGTAGCTTTCTCCATTCTGAACCTAGTTTAAGATGCTCCCTGCTAACTATCTGCAGATTGTAATATTTTAGTTAAACCCCTCTAAGCCCTTAAAGTGGTAAATGCCTTTTTGGTCTGTTCTCTCTCATTACCTTCAGCTTGTTTCAACAGACTGCAAATACCATCTAATTCTGGGAAACAAGTACAAGATAAATTGAGTCTGAAACTGAGGGCTTTTGGCAGCAAAATCTGACTTTCCAGCAGTGTAGTGAGACGGTGCTGGTAAAGATTTGTAAGCACCCTCTGCAGGGCTAGAGTTCTGAATCCACAGGGCCTTTTTGCAAGGTGGGATGGGATCAGGGTTTAGGTTTTGATTATCTTATTCTAATTTGTTTAGTAATGTCAATCCCACATGTGGTTGGGGGAAAGAATCTATGTCAAGAAATTTCAGGAAAGGTAGAAAAAAGAGCCTTAGCGTTGGGAGAAATCTTGGGCAGAGAGAAACAGAATGGACATGGCATTGGGAATCTGATAGTCCCACATCCCAGAGGTTGAATATTGACACAGTCCCGGGTCCTGCGCTGAACTTTCACAACCATCAAGTCATGTAATAATTTCATCCTCCCCGTGTCTCAGTGAAGTGGTATCACTCACCTTTGATAGGTAAAGAAGCAGATCGGAGAGGTTTTCTAACGTATCCAGGCTTAAACAACCTGCACGTAGATGTAGGTCCAGAAGGGACGTTGGTAAACCCCAAAGGCTGACCTGGCCTCCACCGTGTCGTACTGCCTTAGGGCTCGGTTGTCACCGGGTACGATCTGTGGATCTCAGTGTTTCTCAGCACGGAATTAAAGGAGTAGTCAGACACGCAGAAGGGAGTGGAGGGGAGGCTTCCCTTAGGGATTTGCTCAAACTCAATTCAACTGGTATTTGAGCTCAAGATGAGAGAAAAGCAGGAGGGGGCGAGGCATCAGAAGGAACCTCTTCACAGCGAAGTGGAGCGAGCAGAGAAGAGGGAGCGGTTCTGACCCAAAATCCCCTCGCAAATCACCCTCTGACAACACCTGCCCTGCTTGGTTGAAAGTTTCTTCACACCTCTTTCCCCCACTTGCCATGGCCGGTCAGAGAGAGGCGGTTGTGTCAGACACCTTCTTTCTCCACACTCCGCCTGGCCCGTAGCAGGCGCTCAATGAATGTCGGAATGAATGAGCACAGGAATGAGTGCATGAAATACGAAGAGATTCATTGTGTCCAGGAGCTGTGGAACCTGCTTCCCAGACCCTCCTGGGAAGGGAGTCCTGGGAAAGGTTTATCACGGCCCTGTCCACACTTGGCCCCTTCGGAGGAAACCAGATTTGACACCACTTTCATTTTATATGGTTAGGCTTGTGGCGTTTGCTCGCTATTTCTTTACTGTTCGGCACTTTGCCTGCAATTGGGATAAATTGCCACGTGGGCAGCCACACAACAGGCTCATAGAACCCTTTATTAAAATAGCTGAGCACTAACGTTAAAGAATGAAGTGGTTGGAACTAAAGCACGTTTTTAAAGAAAGCAAACAGCTAGGTACAATGTAGTACCTTAACTGTTATCAATCACTACTTAATCTAATTAGTTTAGAAGCTATTTTAAAGAGCTTAATTAGATTAAGCTGTGATTGATAACACTTTATATCTACTTGAGTAGAGCACTTCTTCTAATTCACCTTGAATCTTTATGCTTCCAGTCAAAAGCCTGTTCCAGGCACAAGCTGAGTGTGGAGAGGGTTTTGGGAAGCCCCGAGATAGATCGATCTGGGTGCCTGGCACTGGGCTGAGTCAGGGGCTTTGGCAGAGTTCTTGGGCACTGACATTCTGTGACCTAATAGGGTGGCCTTGACAAGGATATCTTGATATTCTACTTCAAGAGAGCTGGGGGTATCACAGCGGGAAGAATTGAGGGCTGGCAGGACCTGGAATGAGGTCAGACTCCCAGTTAAGTGGCTTTGGGTCTGGAGCAGCACTCAGCTGGTTTGGAGAACTGGAGTGCAAATAGGGAAACAGGCAGGGCAGCAGAGCTGGGTTGCTTAGCAGGCCCATAGGTGCCCAGGACCCACCTGGCTTTAGGTGAACATCAGTGGTACTAGCCCACACTCTCTTGGTGAAGAAGAGCTGCTCCATCACCATGGAGTCGGGGTGTGGGGTGTGGACACAGCACACAGGGAAGATGCTTAGCCTGCCTGGGAAGTTTGTCATTGCCTACAGAGCAGCAGGACAGGGCATCTGGGGCTTGCTCCTGCTCCAGTGCTCCAGGTACTGTGACTTCCCTTTGAGCCTGCAGAGGACTGTGGGGGAAGGGCACAGGGAGCAGAAGGTTATATCTGGGTGGAACGTACAGGGTCAGTCTCCTCTGAGCTGGGAGTGGGAGGCGGGAAGGGGAGTTGGACCTAGTCTAAACTCAAAGGCTTATCTCTCGTCTCCTCTCTGCAGCCCGCATGTGTGATGCCCACCTTCGAGGCCCCTCGGGCATCATCACCTCCCCCAATTTCCCCATTCAGTATGACAACAACGCACACTGTGTGTGGATCATCACAGCTCTCAACCCCGCCAAGGTAAGACTCTTGGGGAGAAGGGGTAGTGTCCTGTGGGCAGGGCCAGGTTGGGGACAGTTGGTTTCTAACGCAGAGGTTTGTGGTGTTAGATTCTCTACAGACACTTCTTTTAAATTGTTTTTATTAATATTGAGCAGATAGAAAGTATATGTATAAAATGTAGGCAAGATAGAACATCAATACAGCAAACACTACACAGCCATCTTCCAACTTAAGGAAAGTAAATTACCGTTACCTTAGTGATGTGTGTTCCTTGCCAATCCCATCCCTTTCCCTATGCCCTCAGAGTAACTATCATCTCAATCGTCAGTTTATTATTCCTTTGCTTTTCTTTATACTTATCACTTAACTGTGTATCCCTAAAAATACATTGCTTAGTAAGCCAAAATTTAAATGTCGTATAAATGTAATCATGTTGTATGTATTCTTAACTTCACACAAAATTATGTCCTAAGATTTATCTACGTTATTGTGTGTAGTTTTGCACTGCTATACACATCTTTTCATATATGTATTTCCTATTTTTTTTTCTGTACCCTTTGTTCTTTCTTATAAATCTTATAAGTATTTTGCCAAGATCCACAAAATAACTTGTTGGAGACTTTATTTTAATTGTATCAAAACTACAGATCAATTGGAGAACTGATATCTTTTTGATACCGAGTCTTCCAGTCCATGAATATGGTATACCTGTTTGCTCAGGGTTTCTTTAATGGCTTTGAAAACTGGTATAACTTTTTCCATTACATACCTTACATATTTCTTAATATATTTACTCCTAAATATCTTGTATTTGTTGTTGCTGTTATAAATGATATCTTTTTAAATTGCATTTTCTACCTGTTTCTTGCTGGTGTTTAGAAATGCAATTGATTTTTGTACTTTGATTATTACATATAGCCACTATCTTGTAATAATTTGTGAATTCTTTGGCGGTTTTCTACATAGACAGTCATCATCTGCAAAGAACGATGGTTTGTGTCTTCCTTTCCAATCTTTATGCCTTTTCTTTCTTCTCTTTCTTGCCTCAGTGTTCCGACTAGAACCTCCAGTATAATAACAAATCATTGTTATAATGGTGGGCCTTTTGGTCTTTATTTGATGTTAAATAGAATGTTTTTATTTCTTCATTAAGTATGATATTTGCTGAAGTTTGTTTATGTTTAATTTATACCTACTCCTTTTTGGCTTGGGGAAGTTCCTTTCTAACCTTAGTTTGCCAAGAGCTTTTATGAAGAATGTATATTGAATTTTCTAAAACACCTTTCTACATTTATTGATACAATCATATTTTTTTCTTTATTCTCTTCCTGTAGTGACATTGGTTGACTTTTCTAATGTTAAATGAACCTTGCATTCCTAGAGTAAACCTAACTTGGTCATTTAGTATTGTCATTTTTATAAATACCTGTATTTGATTTGCTAACATTTTGTTTAACAATTTGCTTCTATTTTGTTAGTGAGATTGGCTTGTTATTTTTTTTTTCATATTTCCCTTGCCAGATTTTTGTTTCAAGATATTGCTAGCCTCATGAAATGATTTGAAAAGTGTTCTCTCTCTTCCTATCTTTTGGGGTTATATTGGTAGAAGATTGAAATAACTTTCACCTTGAACGTTTGGTAGAATTTTTCAGCAGAACTGTTTGGATCTGGTGTTTCCATCAGATTTAAGATTTTAACTATAGATCTAATACCTGTAATGACTAAAGGATTATTTAGGCCAGCTGTTCTTTTCTTGAGTTCATTTTACTAAATTTTCAAATTTATTGGATATAAAGTTGTGGGTATTATCTCATTATATTTATGATCCTTGCTATTGTGTTTCTATTCCCTTTTCCATTTCTAATTTGTATCATTTTTTAATTGGTATTTGGAAGTTTTATATTTTTAAGTCATTTCAAATAGCCAATTTTGGTTTTGTTAATACTGCTTTTAATATATTTATTTTCTATTTCATCAATTTCTCTTTCTTCTTTATTATTTCATTCCTTTGATTATGCTTGGGTTTATTCTGTTGTTTTTCTAGCATCTTAATTTTGATGCTTAGTCCATTATTTTTCAATCTCATTTAAGCATCAAAGGCTATAAATTTCCCTCTATGGACTACTTTGGCTATGTTTCTACAGATTTTTATGTGCAGTATTGCTGTTTAGTTCCAAATATTTTCTAGTTTCCATTATTGTTTCATCTGTAACCATGAGTTATTTAAAGGTATTTCTTAATTTCCAAACAGAGGCTTCTTCCAGCTGCCTTTTTATTACTGATTCTAAGTCTTGTGGTCAGAGAACATTGGTCTGTATTTGAATCATTTGATATTTGTGCTTTTTGGACCATATATGACTATTTTTCACATATATTTTGTGTGGGCTTGAAAAAAACAAACCGTACATTTTGCAGCTTTTGTGTTCTAATATGTCCATCGCACCAAGCTTGTTAATTATGTTTATATCTTTTATATCTTCGTTGATTTTTTTGTCTTCTTGTTCTATCAATGTCACAGAGAGAAATTTGAAAACCCCCCACTATTATGATGGGTTTGTCTATTCTTTGAAGTTTTGTCAATTTTTGCTTCATATATTTTCAAAATGTGTTATTAGAGCACACAAGTTAAGAATCATGTATCTTCTTGGTGAATCAAACTGTTCCAAAAATAATTATGTACTGACTCTCTTTATCTGTAGTAATTTTTTGACCTTAAAAATTCCTCCCCCAGCTATTACACCAGCTTTCTTTTGATCTTTGTCTAACAAGTCATCTCTATTCTCTTAATATCAACCTTTCTACTTCCTTGTGCTTTACATGTGTTTTGTAAACTTAAACTTAAAGTTTCTTAAACTTTGTTTAAGTCTAGCATTAGATAATAATTTTGTGTTCCTCCTGGAAAGTCAGGGATCTAAGAACATTGTGACTTTAGTTATCTCCTCCCAGTTCATACTCTATGGTGCATGTGATTTTCATGTTATCTTACCTTTTCTCACAAGTCATTATTGCTATTATTTAATAAAGCCAATGTCATACAGGTTTACTCATATATTTACCACTCTCTTGACCTCTCCTTCTTGTATATCAGTCCTTCTCTTTGAAATTTACTTCTGTCCAAAGTACATGCTTTAAAATTTATTTTCTTACTAATGACAAACTTACTCGGTTCTTATTATATTTGTCTTAAAATGTCTGTTTCTCTCTTTTCTTGAGAGAACACTGGTACTCACTGGACATTTGATTCTTGGTTGACAGTCGTATTCTCTCTGCACATGGAGATATTGTTCCCGTGTCACATAGCTTCCACTGTTGCTGTCAGTTCATTGTCATTCCTTTGCATGATGTCCTTCTGGCTGCGTTTGTGGTCTTCCCCTTGTCTTCAGTGTTCTACAGTTTCACTTTTATTTGTCTAGGTGTGAATATTCTTGTATTCATCTTGCTTGAATTAATTAAGTTTCTTGAATCTGTGGATTGGTGTCTTTCATCGCTTGGGAAAATGTTTAGTCATTATCTTTTCAACTGTTGTCTCTTCTTTATTCTTTCTTTTCTCTCCTGAGAGTCTGATAAGACGTGTTAATCTTTCTCACTCTATCTTCTGTATTTTTTAACTTCTCTTCTATTTTCCCTCTCTCACTGTGTTCACTAATTCTCTGTTCAGTTGTGTCTAACCTCTGTTAAGTTCATTTACTAAAGATATAGTTTAATTTCAAATTTAATTTTTATTTTATGAAGTCCTATTTGGTTCTTTTTCAAATGTTCTTGGTCATATTTTATAGTCTCTTGCCCCTTACTCATATGTTTAGATCCTTCTTTAATTTTTAAAACGTATTACACAAACTTCACATTCTGCATCTGCTAACGTCAGTATCTGAAGTCTTGGCAAGTTTGATTCTGTTCTTTGTTGTTTCTCACCTCTTGCTCCCAGAACTATATTTCCTTCTTTGTTTTGCCATTTTTGACTAAGTGGTTAAAAGGATAAACTTTGTGAATTCTTTGAGACCTGAGTGGAAGGTGATTTCTTCCAGAGAAGGTTTGTGTTGGCTTCTGCCTGGTGCCGGGGGCATTACCAGCCAGAACCTTATTCACACTAAATTCTCAGTATGAAGGTTTCAAACTACCCAAGTAACATGAAGGCTGCAAACACACATGAAGGCCGACCTGTGGTTATGGATTCTCACTGGAAGTTTCCTGTTTTTTGTCTACTCAGTGTCAGTGTCAAGGTTTCAGATAAATGATTAGCTTCCAGATCCACCCAGAGATGGTAGTGGCAAGTGAGAAGGAAGACAGGCTTATTGCTAGCTCCCCCTTGCTATGGTGTAGCTTTCACTAGCCCAGCTGCATGCAGGGGTGTCATATTAGAGTCCTCACCTTGGTAGGCTCTAGCTTTTGTCTCCTGTTTCTTCTTCTCCATGAGTCCTTAAAAACCAAAGCTATACTTCACCAACTTTTTTTTACTATTGTTATTTTTTTAGAGACAGGACCTCACTCTATCACCCAAGCTGGAGAGCAGTGGCATAATCATAGCTCACGGTAACCTTGAACTCCTAGGCTCAAGCTATCCTCCTCCCACCTCAGCCTCCCAAGTAGCTAGGACTACAGGTGTGTGCCACCATGACCAGCTAATTTTTTTTATTTTTTGTAAAGACAGGGTCTCACTATGTTGCCCAGGCTGATTTCGAACTCTTGGCCTCAAGCAGTCCTCCCACTTCTGCCTCCCAAAGTGCTGGGATTATAGGCATGAGCCACCATGCCCAGCCCACTTTACCAAATTTTAAAAATGCACTTAAGGCCAAAGCCAGCTTCACATTCTAAGTTGCATTTTGGGTTCCTACATTCACAGCGCTGTGCGCTCTGAGTATTCCTTCTTATGTTAGTCTAGTCTACTTGGAATGCTGTAACAAAATACCATAGACTAGGTAGCGTAGACGACAGACATTTATTTTTATTTTCTCACCATTCTGGAAGCCAGAAGTCCATAATCAAGGTGCTGGCAAATTCAGTTTCTGGTCAGGGTTGGCTTCCTGGCTCATGGATAGCCGCTTTCTCCCTGTGTCCTTACATGGCTTTTCCTCTGGGCACGCAGAGAGAAAGCTGGCTGAAGTCTCCGCCCCCTCTTATAAGGACACCAATCCCATTGGATTAGCATCCCATCCTTATAACCTCATTTAACCTTAATTACTTCCCCAAAAGCCCCATCTCCAAATGCAGTCACAGTGGTGAGTCAACATATGCATTTGATGTGGGGGAGGATATCATTCAGTCCATAACACTTACTAACTTGTTAAAAGCTTTTGTTTCTTTTTTAAATTTTATCTAACACTTAATAATTGTTTGGTCCGGGTACCTGGAGCCACAGTGCTGGGAACAGTGGAAGCAGGTTTCCTCTGCCCAGCACTTTACAAAGACAGATTCACATCCTATTAAGCCATTTCATGGTGCGCCTAGTCAACGAGGAAGGATGCTTCAGCCCCATGGGGTGAGGGTGGAGGCTAGACCAGGAGGTCATACACCTTGAGGTTATATTGAGTTGTTGACGAGAGGGCTCTTTCTTGGGCATTGTTAAAGATGCTTATCTCCGTTTACTTTTGAACCTGAAGGTGGTGAACCTGAACCTGAAGTCTAGGTGAGGCCGGAGAATTTTCTAAGAAATAATTAGGTTATTTCTAACCTAATTAGGCCTTCAGGAGTGATTCACTCCTGAAGGCCTAGCCTTGGCCAATGTGTAGAGGTCAGTGACCCCACGTGGTCACTCTCGCCCCACAAGTGGACCCTAAGAGGTCACACGAGCCTGGCTTTCTGAAGACAGCCCCGCTGAAGCACACCCTTGAGAGTGTGCAGAGTGGTGTTTCCAGCATCTCTGTGGGTCCTTGGTGGGCTGCAGGTGGTGCTGAGGGAGCCCAGAAAGGCTGAAGAGCACCCCATCCTGACACCAGGTGGGGCAAGAGTCAGGGAACATACAGTGCAACAAGGAGGGGCTAAGTGTGGAAACCCGAAGTCTTAGACTGAGGAGTAGAAGCTGTCTTCTGGCAAACAACAGGGAAAATGGATGCTGTGTTCCTAACCCTGCTCATGGAACTGGTGCACAGGTAAGACACAGGTGTATCCAAGGACCACCTATCCACTCACCTTCAGATGTCTCCTCCAGCAGAAAGCACAGTCTCTCTAAGCTCGCGGTATGTTTTGTGAGATGGGCATTCATCCGTTCATTGACTGCAGATACGACTTCTGCCCTTGAGGAATGTGCACATAGGAGTGAAGACTGGCATGTAAATAAAACACTAGAGTGCGGATAAGTGCTGCCGGAGGTGTGCCAGAGAGCTATGGGAAAACCCAGAAAGAAGCTGCATCTGGGAGGTCAGGGAAGTTTTTACAAAGAAGGTGACATTTGAGCAGGGTCTTGAAAGATAGGTAAGCTTGGAAATCAGTATCTCAGAGTAAACCTCGTAGGCACTGAGGTTTGAAACAGCCTCTTAGAGCTGAACGTAGCTCAGTGTGCCTGGATCCAGGTAAGAACAGAAAGGTAAGCAGGATCAGGTCATGATGAGCCCTCATGCTTGGCAAAGAAGTTTGGATTTTATCTTGAAACTGACATTTTTAAGGCTGGAAGTGTTAGACGGTTGTTAACAATAATATTATAGCTTTTAGCAGATGCCTATCCTGTGCCAAGCACCAAGCTCAGCTCTCTATATAAATAATTTTATTTCATACTCTTAATAGGATAATGAATTAGGCTTTAATAGACCCATTTGATGGATGAATAAACTGAATCATGGATAGATTAAAGATTTGGAAATAGCCACAGCCCATAGCCAGTTAAGTGACAGAACCGGGATTTAAACCAGTCTTTCCGGCTCCGAGGCCCATGCGCTTAAGTGGCTGTGCTGCGCTGCCAGATGGAACTAGAGGAGATGGGAGGGGCTGGGTTGACCGCATGGGATGAGCCTGGAAAGGACGAGGGCCATTCCTTCTTCTAAACCAAAGCAGTAGCAGGAAGGTCTGAGTCCTTGGAAGATTACTGTGGCCACAGTGCAGAGGATTGGAGGGGGATACTGGAGGGAGCAAGGCCTGTTAGGAGGCTGGAGCAGTTGCCCAAGTAGGAGAAATGGGACACAAGCCAAGACTTTGGAAACCTGGAGGGAAAACAGATGAGACAGATTTAGGGAATGGAACGGGACTCGGTGGCTGATTGGATGTGGGGGTTGAGGGAGCGGGAGGAGGAGTCTTATTCAACATTGCATCCCAAGTGACCAATGCAGTGCCCTGCACATGGTAGACACTCAGTCTCTACTTATCCAATGAACAGAGGAATGACAACTCAAAGTCATTTGGCTCGGATCAGCAGGAGACTTAAAAAGGAAATAGAAAAAGAAGAACCTTCTTTGCAGTTTGCTAGAGGGAAACATGGTGCACCTAAAGTATCTGTGGTTCATCTAGTGGTGCCTAAATCTAAACCTTGAACCTAAATCTTGAACCTAAATCTAGGTTCAAGAGAGAGATTTGGGTGTTACCAGCACATGGGTGAGAACAGAAGCCTAAGGAATGGGCAACATTTCTTGGAAAGGGTGAAGAGAATCGGAAGATTCAGAGTGGATCTGAGAACACCATCCTTGTAGGTGAAAGAGCAAGATCCAGGGGAAGAACAGAGAAGGCGCAGTCTGAGAGGCAGGAGGGGAGCTCAGTGATGCAAAAGCAGGAAGTTTCCAGCTACGACATATCTGACCATGGCAATGATAAAAAAAGCCTTGTTGGAAAACGACTGAAGAGACCGTTGGCTTTGGCCATGGAAGAAGACTGTTCAGTGGGGCTCTGGGAGCAGGAAGAGACGGCAGTGGGTAGGGAGCAACTGGATGGGAGCGGAGGCTCAGGTGCAGACAGCTGTCTCATGAGTTTCATGGTGGAGAGAAGGAGGGAGGATGGGCAGTGGTAGCAAGTGAGGGAGGAAGGCCAGAGAGAACGTTTGGGGCTACTTTGGAGTGTCTGTTTAAAATATTGGAAACTGGAGTGTGCTTGGAGGCTGAGGGCGAAGCAAGCAAAGAGGGAGGGAGTGGAGACATAGGAAAGGAGGGCAGTGAGAGAAGGGAGATTCTGCAGTGAGGGGGCCGCAGAACTGAGAGTGCAGGGCTCCTTCTGCCGGGAGCAGGGGAAGAAAGATGCTGTTGGAGAAGGGGCTGAGAGGCTTGCCTGCAGGAGTGCAGAGGGGGACACGTGCCCCCGTGGTCTCCCCATAATCATGGGATGATTACGCATTCCAAGCGCCTGCACACGCGTGCATACGAGGATCGTTCCCAGAATTCCATCCCTTGTCTAGGGCCTTTGCCAGCCATGCTTGGGAGGGAGCTAGGAATGTCCCAGTGACTAGGGCCCTCCAAGGGCAACAAGAGTGCTCAAAGAAAGCAGCAGAGATGCTCTGGTGTGGGGAAGACGAAGAACCTACGTTAAGACGCCAGCATTAACAAAGCGCATACGGGCTGTGCACCTCCACACCCTGGGAACAATGAGAACTTCCCGTCTTACTGGAGAGGCAGGTTTAGGGTATGTCTCTACTCTATAAACTAGGAGCAAAAGAAAAACACCCCAGTTCATCCTCCTGGGAGCTTGGTAGTTTCAAGGAACAGAGAAAGGACAGCTCAGAGGGAGTGATACTGTTCTAGTCCACATGCGGCCTCCACGCTCTCCCCTGGATTGGGCTGTCCTTGGGCAATGTTAACCCCATCTTGGGCACCTGAGCTATCTTAGTCCTTATAATATGAATCTAATATTAATATTAATATAATATCTGCCTACCATACTATTTCCCAATTTTCATCAGAACTATCTGGAGAGACTTTCAAAACACAGATTCCCAAGCTCTTTCCCCAAAGATCTGCTTCAGTGGGTCTAGGGAGGGGCCTGAAACTCATTTTTAAAGAGCACGCCGGTGATCCTGACCAGCCACACTTACCTGATAAATAATAGTCCTCTCCCCCAGCAAAGTAGACAGGGCCCACCCCCCACACTCCTGCAGACAGCCCCAGCTTCAGCCACACTGAGCTCAGGGTCACAGACACACCTGTCCCTGTAAGACCTCTGTCTGGGTGCATCCGGTCCCAGCTACCTTCTCTTTTCCTCCAGGCACATTCCTGTGCCCCTCTGAGACATAGTCCAAACACCCCCTCTTCTGAGAAGCCTTCCTGACTCCGCCAGGTCTTGCTCTTTCCTCTGTTCATCAGCACCTTCTGTCTTCGTGCCTATCACGTTGTGCTGTTTAGAATCTATTTCCCCCATAGCTCTGGAGCGCCCCCAAAGCAGGGATGACATTTTGTTTAACCCTTCCACGGTTAGCACAGCGCTGGGCACAGAGGAGAAGCTGGGAGATGTTTGGAAATGTTAAGCATTGATGGAGGGTGGCTCCTCTGGCCTGGCTCCGCCGTGTTGGGCTTGGGGGTGGGGCCTTCCTCCTGGGGCCTCCCCACGTTAGCACCATTCAGCTCAGCCTCGTGGAAAAAGACACAGCCAGGCCCGAAGCCCAGACCTGCACGGGTGCCCCCTACCCACACACATCTGTCTTTCTCTTGCAACTTCTCAGAACCAAGGCAAGACATATGATCCAATTTGCATATGAGCCTCACTGGATTTGATCAGGAAAGTTAATCCACCTTTGCTGGAAAAGACAGCAAAACAAGGCCAGGGAGAGAAGGGAAGTAGGATGGGGAGGAGCACGGGAGGAAAAGGGACAGGAAAGCTCGTTTCATGAACTTCAAAGCCAAAGATAACAGCGTTTTGATTATTCACTCCTTGGGGATTATCAGTGACACTCTTCCCTTTGTAGACCTGAAGAATTGAGAACTAACTCTCCAGGCAAGTGATCACCGGCTAGTGCAAATGTCAGGAACGCCTTTGTTGGCCCATTTGTTCACTCACTTATTCATTCAGCAAACATTTACTCATGCCCTCTCTGTGCCAGGCCCTGTGCGAGATGCTGGAGGCCGGAGAGGTTTCCCCGGGTGCCTCCACAGCACGATTCTCATGGTGGGTGGCTCCAAAGGGACCCTTTTGTAGCCTCCCCCAATCCAAAGCCTGAGTCCTTTCCTTCTTAGCTCTCTGGGGGCCATATAAAAACAGGGCATGGGCCAGATTTGGCCTGAGAGCCGTAGTCTTCCAACCCCTACTGTAGGAGATAGGGAGGCCCGGGAGGCCCTGGTGCAGAGTGAAGGATGGGAACAGAGGCAGAGAGCCCAGGTAGGAAGGTGTTGTCAGAAAGCAGTCATTAGACATAACAGCCTCAGTCTACATCACTTGGGACTCCAGCTTCCCACAAAACTCCCCTGAGCCATCGAATCCTCTGCAGCGTCACCTAGACCTTGGGCACAGGCTGGCAGGACCAGAAGCCCTTCCCTTGGCTGACCCTGGACAGTGCTCATGTTCTTCAGGGCCTTGGGCAGGCATCCTCCATGGTCTGGTTCCATTCTCTATGATTCTCAGGACAGGGTGGCTGTGTTCTGCGGGATGTAGTCTCCCAACTTCCCACTTCCCCCCCCCCGCCAGGAATACAGACTCAGGGTCCCCCTAATTCCTCCTCGCGCTCTTGAATCTTGCACCAGCCTCCCACTGGTCTCTCTGCCTCCAGCTCTCCCTGGAAGGAGAATTAATGCTGAATTACAGCTTCTCATCAACTTGACCGTGAAGTCCAGACTGCCCACTCTGGCTGCAGGCAAAATAGAGCTACAGACTCAGCCAGGCTGTTCTTCCCTGCCCTCCACTGCTATGGTGCTGCCACACTTTCCCCATCCTGCCAGTCGCAGGCCCACCTCCTCCGTCCCTCTCTCTCTCCTTTGCAGTCCTCCAGCAGTCACCGTCGGCACTGCATCCCTGGCATTGAGATTCTGCTCTGAATTTCCAAGCAAGCAAATAACTTACGGGAAGCAGCTAGCTCGGAGCTTGGCACATGGCAGGTGCTCTGTGATTATGTCCTAGATGATGAGTTTGTTTATTCATTTATCTAATGGGTTTAAATTGGGTGTCTGAGCTGTATACAAGTGTGCCTCTTTGATCATGCCTATTTCATGTGCTGCCATTTCTCCTGCTTCAGAAAGGCGCTTTGTGAGCTTGATTGATCTGCATGTTAGTTAATGAGTCATTATAGGAGACTGTCTTTAAACAAAGGCCAAAGCAGAGGAGAAAAAAAGAGAGGAGAAAAGGAAAGCATCAGTACATCATTCGCTGGGGGCCCGTCCCGAGGCCGTGATGTTGTGTGTGTTCAACAGTCTTCTTGGTGTAATTAGCTCCTGCATCAGGGTCGGGCTCTGAAATGGATGGTTCACATCAACGGCAGCGCTAACCAGTGATGTGAGTCGTTTTATGGCTCTGGGTTCTGGCCTTCAAAGCAATATCTTCCCATCATAGGCCTCATAATCACACGCTCCCTTTTTGGACGGTGGCTGGGAGAGCAGTGTCCTCTGCCCTGGGAAGGGGCTGATGCGGTGAGAATGTACAACCAGCACCCTGAGTCCCCACAGAGGCCAGGCCCCTCCTCCTCCAGAAGGTGCTGGCTGCTGTCTGTATTTCATGTGCAGCAAATGTTTGCTGAGCACCTGCCAGGACCCAGAAAAAGAGCTTAAGGAAGGTTTGAGAGGGCAAGTCATGGTCCCTACCTCATGGACCTGGCACATTGCAGGAGAGTATCATAGAGGAAAGTATCAAAGAGCCTGGCCTCTGCCTACTTGGAGTGAGTCCCTGCTCTGCCACTTACCTGTGTGACCCTAGCAAGCTGCCCAAACTCGGTGGCTGGGCTATCCCGTTTGTAAAATGGAGGTAACCAAAGAAGCTATTGTTGTGAGTTTTACCCGAGTTGATACGTAAGTATATATAAGTACTCAGAACAGAATCGAGCCCATTGTAGGTGTCAGCTCTTGTAGTGACAAAATCTCAGAGGAGAAGATGACCAAAGACTATGATTGAGCTCTCAGAGAATCTCCTAGACCGAGGGTGGTAGACTGTGGCCTCAGGGCCGAATCCAGCTCATCGCGTGTTTCGTAGATGAAGTCTTACTGGAGCACAGCCGTGCCCATTCACGTACCCACTGCACATGGCTGTGTCCGTGCTACTCTCGCAGTGTTGAGAAGTTGCAACAGAGATTGTATGGATCCACACAGGGAAAAATGTTGACTATGAGGCCCTTTGCAGAAAAGGTTTGCCAACCTTTGTTCTCCATGGTAACTACTATGAGGGATCTGAGAGCCTAGCTATCCATCCACGCTGGAGAATCGGGGAAAGGTTCTCCCGGGCAACATTTTCTGAGTTGCTGACACATGCCTGGCACACCAGCAGGTGCTGGTCATACAGAGGTAGCGAGACCTGGCCCCTGTGCTCTGGGAGGGCAGGGTGGAACGGAGGAGCAAGTAAACAGGCCAGTCACAGTGCTGCAGAGAAGCACCAAGACACAGGCGAGAGGCTGAGCGGGGAACATACTGCTTGTCAAGGTCAGACAGAGAACCTGGACACGAGGGATCTCAAGGATGAGGAGAAATTTGCTCGGGGAGCGACAGGGAGAGGGAAGAGCCTGTGCAGGTCAGAGTCGTGAATGGGCCACCATGGCGGGAGTGGCTGGGGGACCGGAAGGTAGCAGGTGCAGGGGTCCCTCCTGTGTGTCAGGCTGGGAAATGAGAACCCAAGAAACGTGTGTACAGCAGGACTCCAGAGAGAGAGATGGGAAGGAGATTCCAGCCTGAGCAAATGATCCCGTGATGGTGCTACTAGCCGGCAGGGAACATTCTGGATCGGAAACCCAGAAGGACCAAGGAATCCCCACTCACCCTTGACAGTTAAATTCCATCTCCTCTTTCCTTACCCACCCCAACCACTGCTGGCTGCAGCCCACACCCTCCCTCGCCTGGACTGTCACTGCGGCTCAGGGACGGGGCTCCTGGTTTTCAACCATCCCTCAGTGCTATTGCTCCTGCAGCAAAGATCTCGTGTCGTACCTTTACTTAACAACTCTTGCATAACTCCCTGCTGTCTTCAGGACAAAGCTCCAAATTCTCAGCATGACAGACAGCCGTTCATAATCTGGCTCCTCTTATTTCTCTTATGTCACCACCCTCTGCTGCCCTGACACTTAACTCCAAATGAATTAGAGGGCTCTGGACGAGCCACCCTGCTCTGTGCCTCTGCTCCTCTGCCGGGACTGCTCTCCCTTCCGCATCCTTGGTTGGACTCCAGTTCATCTTCCAAACTCAGCCTGGGCTTCGTTTCCCCCAGGAAGCCCTCTTCACCCTCTCTCCCAGCAGCGGCAATCCCTGCTCCTTGCCCCGTGTCTGTCTGAAGACTCACCGACGTGCTTGCGAATGCTGCTACCCAGAGATGCCGCTCCCTGAACCCCGCGCCTGTGCGGAGGGCCCTGCACAGATGGTAGCCAGGCTCTTGGATGGGGGCAGCTTCCTTTTGCTCCCAAGAGACCTGAAAGCACCTTGGAGTGAGGCTCTGCAGGCTCTGTGGCAGCATGTGGGTGCTGGGCGTTTTGCTTTGGATGGAGGAAACCTGCAGAAGGCATCCGTCACAAGTAGGAAAATATACCCACAGGGATTCTGCACTCCTTGAGTTGCAGAGTAGAAAACAAAGGGACTACTTCAGCCTCCTCACTAGGGGAGCGAAGTTTATTGTCAGATTGAAACCAGATTGAAACGGACAAGGAGGCCCAGATTAGACATCAGGGGCGGGTGCCTCTGTGCATCCTGTCCTCATGAATGCCCCCCACCCAGTCGCCTAGGCCCAAGCCAGCAGCTCATCCTAGATCCTACCCTGTCCTCAGCCCCACATCTTCCAGGCACAAAGCCCGACATAGCGCTGGGACCTGCCCTGTGCTCCTCCCCGGACACTTGCCTGCACACGCTCGAAAGCCTGGGACCACCCTCACCACCCGCGTCACTCCTGCCAGTCATTTCCACACGAGCAGCCACATTGACATTTTCTCAAACACCGATGTGTCCCTGTAAGCCACCACTTAAAACTCCTCTACTGCTCCTCCCTCAGGAAAAAACACAGTTTGGTGGGGTGGGGGCTATGAGACCCTTTGGACCAAGCTCCAGGCAAATTTTTTAAGTTCTGGGTCTTCCTGAATCACCTCCTTGCACTGAAGGCCTGTCACACTGTCCCCCAGAGCAAGCAAGGCAGCTAGCAGGTGTGCTCAGTTTGTAGACCCACAGTCAACAGACACTGAACAACTTATTCCAGAATGTTCTATCTATCAGGCCCTGTGCCCCTGATTCCTCTTCAGAATGTCCCCTTCCCTCTCCCAGCATCCCCCTTTGGCCTGGTGCAGTCTTCTGTAGCCTTCAGAATGTTCTCAGACACCACATCACGGGTGGCCTCCCCTGCCACAGGCTAGGGGAGCTGCAGGCTCCTCTCTGCCCCGGCAGCCCCGCTGTGACCTCCGCCACCCCCTGGTGCTGTGGTTATCAGTTTACTTTTCTGTCTCCCCTTTTCACCGAGGGCAGGGGCCATGTGGCACTCTCTGTCGAAACGCCCCCTCCCAGCCTGGCATATGCTGAGGCTTAGTAAATATTTGTGGAAGGCAGGATTAAAACAAGAGGGAGGAATCTTGCCGAAGTCTCCTTCTGAAAACATTCATTTACTCAACAAATAAACAAACAAAAAGGATGGAGAAAGGCAGGCAGAGAGAAACTCCGACAGGTCTCTGGGGGCAGGAGAGCTGCAATTCCACATGTGGCCTGAAAATTGCCGCCCAGCCCAGGGGGGTTCTGCACATTAAAGCGTAAAGAAGGAGTCTAATCATCTCGCAGTCAGCCAGATGTGCCCGGTTGCTGCAACAGCTTCTGGAATTGGCCAGATGTGCCATGAACATCTTCAGAAACATCAGGGAGCTCCAGAGACTGTCTGGCCTGGAGGGAAATAGTCACACACATTTAAGTAGCACAGGAATGATCATCGTGTGTAGGATGGTGTCACCAGTGACTGGGCGTCAGGACCTAATGAGGCTCTGGAAGGCTTCCTCGAGTCCCTGCCTGCTCCTAACCATGTGCTCCCGCCCCCAGGTGATCAAGCTCGCCTTTGAGGAGTTTGATTTGGAGAGGGGCTATGACACCCTGACGGTCGGGGACGGTGGGCAGGATGGGGACCAGAAGACGGTTCTGTACGTGTAAGTGAAGCGGGCGTGTGATCTGGAGGGTGGGATGGCACGTGGCCCCTGGCTGGGGGTGGTGGGATGGGCTTGCCAGGTCCTGCTGGTGACCGCACTGCAGCAAGGTCAGCGTTCTGCAGGGCTCCTGGTTTCCACAACAATCCCTCCACCTCTTTCTACTCCAACCAGGGGAAAAGGGCACAGGGCAAATTCTTACCGGAAATTCACATGAAAAGCAAACAGAATGAGCAGTCTGTCAGGGGTGGGGGAGATGGGGGCTTTACCCATGAGCCTGGACCTTTCCACTGGAAGTCTGCTTCCATTCAGACCCAGCTTCTGCCACCAGCCAGCTATCACTCTGGGCCACGGCCATGCGTGGCAGCCTGACCTCAGACGGGGCAATGGAAGTGTGTTCCTAACCTTCCTGCGTGCTCAGAACCATCTGGGAAATGGGTGGTTTCGGAGATTGGGGCCCCTACAGACATAGTGACCACATTTCCTGAGCCGGGAAAGGCCAGTGTGACATGGTGTAGTCAAGGGACAGGCAGATATCAGGCTGTCCTGGGATTCTCCTACATTGGGCCTTTGCTCCAGGAGGCCATGTAGTTTCCCCTTTTCCCACCACCAACAGCCTGACATGAGAGCCAGGAAATGCTTCTGCTCAGTACTTGTGGCCCAGCTTCAGACAGACAGGCCTGACCGCCTCCACCTCCCTTCCCAGAAGGAGGTGGGGAGTCCCAGACATGGAGCACCTACCTTGCACCCAGGCGCTGCAGTGGGAATTTTTGCATCAGTTATCTCACGCTCCACAACAACCCTGTGAGAAAGGTGTTAACTCCATTTACCAGGTGGGGAGACTGAGGCCCAAAGGTTGCAGAGAAGGTTGGTGGCAGAACCAGCACCTGAGTTCTCATCTTTCCGTTTCAGTCAAGAACCCTGTCCCGTGCACAGCCCCTCTCAGCCGGGATAGTTCTAGGCCATCTCCCTCTGGTTCCAACGCTGCATGAGAAATGGCCATTCAGTGATAGCTGGCTTGTCCAGAAGCTGTGCTGTTCTGGATGGTTCTCTCACCTTCCTGAATCCTGCCTGTTGCCACACCTGCCTGGAGGTGATGCCATCTGGGCAGTTACGTGACTCATCTCATCCGATGGTACCTGCTGAGTCAGGTGACACGGCTGGGGCTTGGGATCTCCCAGGACAAAGGCGTGGAGCCCAAAAGGCATTCTCCCTGCTGCCTGGTCCACGGTGCTAGTCACGGTTCTCCGGAGAAACAGTTAATAGCAAATGATAGGTAGATGATAGATAGAGAGATAGATAGATAGGCAGATAGATAGATGATAGATGGATGAGATTTGTTATAAGGAATTGGCTCATGTGATTTTGGAGGCTGACGGGTTCCAGGATCTTCAGGGTGAGTTGGCACCTGGTGACGTCATTCTAGTTTGAAGACCAGTAGACTTGAGACCCCGGAAGAGCCAGTGTGCCGGTTCAAGTCCAAAAGCGGGAAATAAGCCTATGTCCCAGTTCAAAGGCAGCCAGGCAGAAAGAATTTTCTTTCTCAGGGGAGGGTCCACTTTTTCGTTGCATTTTCAACCCTTCAACTGACTGGATGAGGTCCACGCACACTGTTCTACCCAGTCCACTGATTTAAATGTTAATCTCATCCAAAACACTCTTACAGACACACCCAGAATAACGTCTGACCAAATATCTGCACACCCTGTGTCCTGGCCAGGTTGACACATAAAATCACACTCACACCCACCTCTCCCCTCCTCTGGGTGCATCCCCATCACCGTCTGCCCTAGTTCCCTGCCCTGGATGGTGCGTCAGCCCAGTGTGCCCGAGAGGCCAGGATCCCAGCTCTCTTTCCTCCCATGATCCCACTGCGCTTTGACATAGAACCTTAGAACATCAGAGCTGGAAAGACTCTTGGAGATTATACAAAACAATTCCCTTATTTAACATGGAGTGAAAAGGCCCAGAGAGGCTCAACCACTTGCCCAAGGTCACACAGCAAATGAATGGCAGAGCCAGAGCTTGGGCCAGGTCTCTGGATCAGGATAGTTTGAGGGACCTCCCAACAAGTTCTCTAGTGGCCCACAGGCTCTTCCTCCTCCACCAAGATCTCTTTATGCCAACATTTATCTCAAACCTGCAGGGAAATACATGCAATATGGTTGGGCTTCTTTGTTGTCAAAATTGGGTTAAACAGAGGCAAAGCAGAGTCCTCGGCCTTCTCCCTTGCTCACCACCACCCCGGAGTTAGGAGCCAGCACATAGGCCGGCCTCAGTCAGTACTCATTACGGAGTGTCAGAACCCCAAGCTCAGGGGCGTCATACAGGCCAGGCTGTATCCCAGGTGTTCTATCCTAGCTCCACCCGATGGCATTCATGCTGTGATGACCATCTCTCTGCAGCCCATTCAACAGCCCCCCAACTTTGAAACCCCAGAGCGAAGCAGAGATTAGGACCCATTCATTCAATGGCCCCCTCTGCAGCCCTCTGCCCCTGCTCCGTGTGTGCTGGTGATTTGTCCTGTGTCAACAGAAGGAGGGAGCCAGGTTTCTTCCGGAAACCCCAGCCTGCAAGCAGAGTCTGGCTCCGCCATTCTTTATCAGACTGACCTTGGAAATGCCACTACCCATTCTGCACCTGCCCTCTGATCTGTGCTGTATGGGTGACACCCCTCCCTCACCGGTGACAAGGACATTACAGGAGATAATGGGTGGGAAATTGGTCAGAACAGGGTCTCACTCGGGAGGTGGTTAATCAGAATCTTCCCCAGGCTTAAACCCTTTTCTTCAGAAAGAATGTGGCCCACAGGTGATGGCTACACGTTAAGCCTCATTTCTCGTGCTAGAATGGAAGGAGGCGTCTCATTTAAAGGAATGGCTCAGGTTCCGATGGGGAGATGGGTTTCTGTGAGAGGAAACCCACATGGAGACAGCTGTGGCGTGTGAGGTAGTCTTTTTTGTAATGCAGTTGACATGAGAGATCAAAGGTTGGAAGAGCGTAGGCACCTTTTTGGTTAGATTTGGCTCCAGCAGTCCCTGTCCCCTGAGCAAGTGAGGACATAGATAGCCCTTGTGAGCCCAGGGGTCTGGGCTAGGGAGTCAAAGTTGATATCCAAGCTCTGCCCGTGGCCGAGGCAGAGAGGCAGTGAGTCCTCCCAGCATGCAGAATCCACACCACTGGGCTCCCGTGTCACAAACACGGGGACCCAGAATTTGCCCCTGGATCGGGCAGTCATCCTATTTGGGGGCACACCTCTAAAAATCTCTCTCCTGCCAGCCTGACAGGTACGTCAGTCCCAGATCTCATTGTCAGCACCAACCATCAAATGTGGCTCCTCTTCCAGACGGATGGCAGCGGCAGCTCCCTGGGATTCAAGGCTTCTTACGAAGGTAACTGCTCTTGGGGGGCATGTGAAGTCTGTCCTGGCCGTCAGAGACTTGAGGTCTGGATCTGGAGTCAGAAAGCCCTGGGTTTGAATCCTGATTCTGTCCTGCATTAGCTTCACTTGGGCACGTTACTCGACTTCTCTGAGCCTGGGCCTCCTTCCTGATTCCGTGGGCCTCCCGGGTTGTTTTGAGGATTATCTGGGATAAATCACTTAAAACGCCAGGCACCAGGCGTAGACACCAGTTCCGTCTCCCATTCATACCTGACTCACACCATCTTTTAGGAGGCTTCACTCATTTTTAAAATCTTTAGACTGAGGACAGTAGCTTCCCAGGCTGCCCTAACTGGGTATCAAGGAGATGGGTAAGTGACTGTGCCTAGGGCTAGGGACAGACACACACCGGTGTGGGTGGCCCGAGGAGGATGCAGAATGGGTCTTCATCTCTTGCTGGGAACAGGCATCAAGGGAACTGCAAACTCCGGGGCCCAAGAGACCCCACCACCACCACCCTTCTGTGCGCCTCCAGCCACCTGTTGGCCAACAGCTGCTAATGCCAGTCCCCACAGGAGGGAGGGAGAAGCCATTCCACACGTGGTGAATCGCTAAGTCCCTGTTAGGTACCAGACACCAGGCCAGCGCTGAGGGGACAGAGGCCTGGGCTTCACCTCACGGGGCTGGTTCTCTAGCGCTGAGACAGAGGGAAGACAATGAGGTATGAAAGCCAGATGGCTGCCCAGAGAGCCAGTGGGTGCACAGAGAAGTCATCCTTTCTGGGAGGTCAGGAAAGGCTCTATCAAGAAAGTGAGCCTTAAGTCCTCAGGATGCTTGGGTGGCTGCTAGGGGGACAGGAGGCAGGGAGGGGGAGAAGACATGCCTCCACTGTGGCTCAGACACCTGTCCCCCAACCCCCAGTGCACGGACGGCTCCTCCTGCTCCAGGACCCATGCTCTGTCTCCAGACTAAGTGCAGGAGGTGTATTAGTTTGCTAGGGCTGCCCTAACAAAGTACCACAAACTGGCTGCCTTAAAACCACAGAAATTTATTTTCCCACAGTCTGGAGGCTGAGAGTCCAAAATCCGGGTATCATCAGGGCCATGCCCCCTCTGAGACCCTGGGTAGAACTGTCCTTGTCTTCTCCTAAATTCTGGTGGTACCTGTCAGTCTTTGGTGTTCCTTGGTTGTAGCCAAGGTTATATCACTCTGATCTCTGCCTTCCTTTGTCATCACTCACTTTCCTGTACGTCTCTCTCTCCCCTTCTTATAAGGACCCCAGCATGCTGGATTAATGGCCCACCCCACTCCATTGTGTCCTCTTCTTGCTACATCTGCAAAGACGATTTCCAAAGAAGGACACACTTATAGGTACCATATCTAGCTGGACGTGGTAGCTCACACCTGTAATGCCAGCACTTTTGGAGGCTGAGACGGGAGGATCGCTTGAGGCCAGGAGTTCAAGACCAGCCTGGGCAACATAGTGAAGCCCCATCTTTGCAAAAAAAAAAAAATTATCTGAGCATGGTGGCATACACCTGTAGTTCCAGTTACTCAGGAGGCTGAGGCAGGCGGATTGCTTGAGCCTAAGAATTCAGGGCTGCAGTGAGCTATGATCTAGCCAGTGTACTCTAGCCTGGACGACACAGTAAGACTCTATCTCAAAAAAAAAAAAAAATTAGAACTTCAGCATATCTTTTTGAGGGACACAGTTCGACCCCTAACAGGAAGCTAGTCCATATTTTCTATACTATCTTATTGTACCACAATGTCCCCTGGGGTAAAGAAGATGGCTGTGCTGTTCTGAGAACAGGAAGCCCTGTGTCTGCGTGAGGCAGAACAGCAGACAGAGAACAGACACTTACAAGATGACACATGCTGAGTGCAGATCCTGGCTCTGTCACTTTCTAGCACCCTGGCGGGTCATGGGACCTTTCTAGGGCTCTGTTTCCTCCTATGCGAAATGGAGATAATGCCACACCGAAGATCACAGGGGGCCTGTGAAGATTGTTAGACAAAAAAAAAACGTGAATATGAGAAATGTTGCCCATTGCAAGACACTTAGTGGGTGACTGATGGATGGATCCATGGGCAGGTCAGTGAATATGCCGTCCTGGTGCGCAAGTTACACACACACAGCTGGGGGGCCAAGGGGAGCCACCCGACAGGAAATCATGAGACCTTGACTCGAGTCCCAGCTCTGTCACTCACTACTTTGAAAAGAGGAGTGGATTTGGAGGCAGAGTTTCTAAGTTTTCCCTCATTTCTGAAATTCTATGGATGTTCAGTAGTGAACGTTCCCAGGGTGGGAGGAATGATCCTGTGTCACCCGCATGCCCTTAATCTGTCCATATTTTGCCAATGGTTTGGATAAGACGTAAATAGCATGAACTTGAAAGGGATGACAGTACCAGTCAGTAAACATGGTGCAGAAAGATCTGGATGGGGGTAGAGCTGTTGGCTAAATGGGTAGGATAAGATGAAGTGGAAATAAATATCAGCCACTAGAACTTATCCCAGGGAGTTAGTTGTGCTCTCCTCCGCCTTGGTCGGGCGTTGGAGCGTCTAGCTTAGATGTGGGGACCGCAGCTTGAGACGGATAAGGAGCAGATTTAAGCCAATCCCTGTGGGAAGTGTTGATGACCCCAAAGATTTACTTGAGGGGAAAGTAGTTAGAATCAGGAGACTCGAGAGCCATGTCCAAATATTTGAAGAGCTGTCGTGTAGGAAAAGGGAGTTAGATGTGCTTGTTGTGTTTCCGCTGGAAAGAAGGGGACCTGACATTTGTGCAGAGCCTACTGTGTGCCCGAAGCTTTATGTTCATTATCTCAGGGTTTTCAAACAGCCTTGCAAAGACTCAGGGTACCCCGGGGACCACCAATGTGGTCTAGGACTCTGGCCCCACCTCCATTTCTTCTCCTTCCTTCTCATTTACTCCTTGTGAGCCTTCTTTTAAGAGAGGATTCATAGCAAAACACTGGTTTGGAGGACATTGCTTCATCTCCTTCAGTGCTCACGAGACGGGCGGAGGAATGAGGGCCCCTCTGCACGCAGTACAGGGTGTGGAGGCAGAAGGGGCAGGAGGCAGAGTCCAGCTTACAGATGGCCTGAAGGCCTCACAGCGCCTTTGCACTTTGCCCAGTGGGAAGAAGAACCTTTGCAGGGTTAGATCAGGTGGGCCTGCCTTTTCCCTCCTCTTTTTATCCGAGGGGCAAAGCCTGTCATTCTGTTGTTCCACAGCTTCATGGTGGGGTGAGGAGCCCCCTCTGCTGCAGGAAGGTGGGCGGGCTGAGTCCCCTGGCACACCAAGAGGACCCCTTGTCCCGTGTGAGCCTGTGTCCCTGCCCATCCTGCTCTCTGGGCGTCTCTCCCCTCTCCTCCAGGCTGTCCTCCCCTCTCTAGCTGCTCCTCCACAGCTGCTGCAGGCTCCTCGTGCCCCTTCCCAGGCCTGTCCTCAGCCTTCAGTCTCCTTGTTCCAGGGCCTTCTGCAGTTGCTCGCCTCTACTCCCATGGCTTCAACTGCAACCTAAGCCTGGCGACTTCTGCCTCTGTCCCCAACTTGTATTTTAATCTGTTACACATGTCTTCCCCCCCGGACATCGCAAACCGAACCCTGTGTACAGCAGCTGTGTCAGTCAGCTGCTGTAACAAACTACCAGAGACCGGGTGGTTTAAACAACAGAAACTAATTTTCTCGCATCTCTGGAGTCTATTAAATAGAAGTCTAAGATCAAAGTTTTGGCCGATTTGGTTTCTGGTGAGGGCTCTCTTCCTGGCTTGCGGACGGCCACCTTCTCACTGCATCCTCGCGTGGCCTTTGCTCCGTGCGTGCACAGAGACAGCAAGCACACGAGTTCTGCGCCGTTTCTTCTTACAAGGACAACAATCCTATCAGCTCAGGGCCCTGCCCTTATGACCTCATTTGACTTCCTTAGTGGCCTCATTTCCAAGATAGTCACACTGGGGGTTAAGGACCTCAACATAGGAGTCGGTCCCTAGCACCATCCAAAGCCAAGCTAGCCCTCCCCACCCCATCCACAACCTGCTCCCGTGTGCCATCTCCGTGAACAGCACCGCCAGCCAGCCCTTCCCTAGGCCTCGTCTCTGCCTCCTCCCGTCCCTCTCCCTCCTCTAACTCCGCTCCCAGCTTCTGGAGGTTCTCGCTCTGCAGCATCCCACTCCTCTTCCTCTGCTGTGCTTGAGGCCGTCCCGCATCACCCTCACTTGGATGAGGCACAGTCCCCCCAACCGGCGGGCCTGTCTCTAGTCCTCTCCCTCCATCCCCCACCCATCTGCCGCTCGGAGCACAGTGATCTTCCCAGAATCCAAATCTGGCACAATTCTCTCCTACTTAAAAAAAAAATTAAATGACAGCTTCTCATTGCCTTTAGGATAAAGTACAAAATTTTTCACGTAGCATCCAACATTCTCCATGATAATTATTCTAAACCAGTTCTGGCTTCTGTGAATCTGTTCGAGACAGAAATTACAGTTTATTAATCTCCCCAGTGCTACAGGGCCTAGCCCAGTGCCTGGCATGGAGCGTGTGCTCGGAAAAGCTTGCAGAATCCCATGATAATGACTCTTTGCATGGGCACATTCAGGCACCCTCTTAATTCCCCCTTGGGCCACTTTACCACCTCCCGGTGCTCAGGTGCCAAAAGCCCAAGCGTTCTCTGTCGTCCCTGTAGGCTTTGGAGTTGGACAGACCCAATTTATAATCAGGCTCTTCTTTGACTTCTGTGCACCAGTCCCTCCTCATCACCTGTGAAGAGGGGCTGATGAACGTGACCTCCCCAAGGTCTCCTGAGGACTCAGTGTAGTGAAGCAGCCGGCACAGGGCCCGGCATTTAGTGAGCGCTCAGTTCAAAGCTTCCCTTCCCCATGTCCCCATGCCTGCGGCTCTCCTCCCAACCTACACCAGCATTGCCTGAAGCTTCAGAATTTCCTCCATCCCCCTCTTAGCCCTCCTGGTATTCCAGCTCCTGGGGAATGCCACACAAGATAGCCATCCTGGCTCAGGGATGGGCAGGTAACTGGGGTGTAGGTGTTCTGCAGGAAAGAATGAGGCATCTGGGGGCAGAGACCTCCTCTATCTGTCATTTCTACCTCTCCCTCAGGCACACCTGGCCACATCATCATCATCAATACCCTGTCTGCCCCAGTTTGGGCAAAGAGATGCTACCTTGGGGCAGGCAGATGGTACTGCAGTATCACCCCTCCTCCTCGGTAAAAGTATGAGCCCTGGTGGAAAAATTGGGACACTGACTTCTGAAAAATCCTTCCAGTTCTGCTTGTCACTGTCCCAGGTTAGGGTGGGGGAGGGGACTCACGATCTATCAATATCTGAGCACTCCGGGCCTAGAAGCTCAGTCTCCCTCCATGGGGGCAGCCAGCTGCGGGAAATGCATTCATAGTTGCAATTGCTTTGCTTCCCAGTAGAACAAGAAATATTTAAGGAACAGGCAATTAGCACTTACCAGAAACATTATAAAATTACACACAACTTGCTAACAAGTCTTAACATCAATCTGGAAATCTCTCTGCTTCCTCACTGGAGTCTGGGATCTGGCAGCCTAGTGCGGAGGCTGGGAGGCCGCCTCGGGGGAGGGAGGGGCTGAGCCCTGGACCCGGAGACAGGAGGGAGTGAGGCGGTGGGGATTTTGCAGAAAGGATGCCCGGTGGGCCAGGGGACTCGAGTTAGAAATGAGCTCATCTATTTATTCAACATTTTCCGAGGCCCTATGATGTGTGACAGACACTGTTCAGGACACTGAGGCAACAGGGACAACAAGACAATCTCTGCCTTCTCCTAATTCATAGTCTGTTTTTGGTAGTGGAGAGTAAGTGCTAGAAGACAGGGAAATACAAGGGCGCGGCAGCTAATCTTGCTTGGGGGCATCAGGGAAGGCTCCCAGGAGAAGCTGAGGTCTGAAACTGAGTCTTGCTTGAAGGGATGAGAAGTTTGTTGGACATTCCTGAGAGAGAAGACAGACTGGCTTAGAAAGCTGACATGTGGATAGATTGAGGTTAAAACCTCTGTAGGAATGAAGTTTGAGAGCAAGTGGGCAGAAGAGGGCAGAGACATGCCCTGTGCAGGCAGGACCACACCCTTCTCTGGAGCACCACCGAAGTGGTGGGCACTGCTCAGCTTCCGGGAAGAGGTGGTATTAGAGAACAAGGGCAGCCAACCAGCATCATTGACCCCGCCTGCTCCAGGACACTGCCTTTCCTCTTGACGGATGCCAAGCCCAGGGCCACTTCTGACCTCTCCCTGTTATTTTCAGTACATCTCTGCTCGGCAGGTCCCCATGAGCTGGGAGGCCAACTTTGGCCAGGAATGAGAGCAGGCATGTTCCTAAGACACTCATTGAGCTTCCACGATACCTCTAAAGGATTTTTCAGGCACTGGGAGACAAAGTTTAGCTAGATATATGCAGTAACTGCCCCTTCTCAGAAAAACCCAGTGGAATCCAGTCTGTTCTGGCCCCAGAGGCTAGGCCGGCAAACAGCAGGGATGCTGCAGCATTAAAACTTGGCAGGAAAGGATTTGTCCATGGGATATACTCTCTAAAAACATGGACTGTTGCAAATGGTAAGCTCCAGTTTGGGGCTGACGCAGGCAGCTTGGAGGCCACTTAAATGTCCATATTCACGTCTGTGCTCAACCTCCAGCCGGCAACAGACCCTTGACAGTCCTGTGGAGGAAGGAGATGGGGATACCGTCACCCACTTCATCCATCCACAGCACCGTCCCATTGGTGGAAACCATGTGCAGAGAGATGTGGCAGCCCCTAGAGGTGCACGTACAGCTGCAGGGTGTCTCGCCTCCTGCTGCCCTTCCCATCATCAGAAGTAGGAAAGCAGAGTGGGATGTGATTCTAAGGACACCCAGGAGGTCCGGGCATGCCCAGGGGGTTGTCCTAATGCACCAAAGATATCCTGGTCACTCACTAGGAGTTTGAGCTGATCAAATGATAGGTCTGGAGTGCTCACTATGTACGAGGAGCTGGGCTTGGTTCTGGAGATACAAAGAGGAGGAGGGAGGGGAGCCCTGGCTTCAGGGAGCTGACAACTGCAGGAGAGAGTTCAAATGACACATCACTCATGGAACCAGGCCCTTCATGGGCCCCCTGCGGCCACCCCTCCAGCCCTCCCTCTGGCTTCTTCTCTCTTCACCAGCACTTGAACTTCCCACCATGCTGAGCTTCTAACTCTTCTCCAGACACTCTGCTCTCGCCCTCCCTTCCCCCTTTCCTGCTGCTTTCCTTCCATCCTTTCCTCCACCCTCCCCTCGTGGTTCCTCAAATGTGTATTGAATGTCCCCTCTGTGCCCTGCGCCCTACTGGAGACCCGGATATAGACATTTCAAAAACACCATCTCTGTCCTCAAGAAATGTACTGTTTAGCAGAGAGAAACAAAATTGCAGACAGAAACACGCACCCCACACTGCTATTACCATGGTTGTGGTAACAGCAATGTCCAAGGGGCTGGGGGAGAGAGAAGAGCAACAAAGTCCCCTGGGTGATTCGAGGGAAGGTCCCAGATTGGGACACACTTGCACTGACACTGAAAGATGACTCTGTCCGGCAGGTGAGCAGGGGGTGTTCGTTTCTGGACAAGAGGACAGCAGGCGCCAAGTTAGAGCCGGCTGGGCTCTGCAGACAGCAGCAGCAGTAATAACAGTGAGGCACCGCCGACTAGCTCCTGGTCACACGCCACGTGCTGGGCGTCTTGACAGTTGTCATATCTGTGAGCTCATTTAATCCTCCCAGCAGCCTTGTTATTATGACCACTTCCATCTTGCAGATGACAAAAGTAAGGCTCAGAGAAAATAAGTAACGTGCCCAAGGGTTACTCCTTCGAGTCAGAGCCAGGATCTTGGACTTTGTGACACCAGAGCCCTCACCCATTGCCACTGCACGACTCCGCCTCCCTCCAGATCACTCAGTCTTGTGGTGTGTAAATCTCAGGGTCGGTGATGGCCAAAGATGAGCCTGGGGGTGGTGGTGAGGGTCCTGCCATGCCAAGGACTTAAGGTTTTAATCTGTGGATTTTAGGAAGCCATGAAATTATCAATGAACAGGGGACAAGAATGACCAGATTTTTATTTCTGAGCAATCTTACGCTGCTTTGTAGAGTGTACAGTAGAGGGAAGAGGCAGGGGAAGCACCAGGCCGCTGCTGCTGTCCAGCCAGGGCTGGCCTCAGGCAGGGAGACATGATGGAGAGCAGAGGGTGCCGGGCGTTTGGGAGGAGGAGCCAACATGAGGTGGAGGGGAGGGCGGGGCAAAATCGAGACTGATTCCCAGATTTGGACAGGCTCCACGAAGCTTATCCATTGCTCCCAGCCCGAGACCAGAGCTGCCTCTGCTTTCCCACACGTCATGTGGTCAGCTCTACGCCTCCTCCACTGCCCCCATCATTTGTGTCGGAATAATGTCCATACCCACCTGACTCTGAGTTCTCCCAGGGCAGGAGCCGTGGGTCAGGCAGCTCTACACTGAGCATGGCATTTGGCACAGATTCCATGCAGAAATGGAAAAATTCATGCATTAAACAGAATATCCTCTGTGTTCTAGGCCCTGTGCTAAGTGCTGGGTACACAGTGGTGTGCACGCAGTATGTACACAAAACATAATCAACGCTGCCTCCATAGGGCTGACTGCCTAGGGGGTGGGGAGACAAGAAACAAGGAGGCCAACCCGGCAGCCAGCTGGAAGTGAAGGGGCCAACTTGGTGAATCAACTTGTCCCCAAAGCCCAACCCAGACAGTGAGCTCCAGGGGGACAAATGTTTACCCTTCTGTCCTGCAGCTCTACCCACGGTATCTAGGACAGAAGCCAATAAAATACACGTTGAATAAACAGACAGAGAGTTACGAGGGGCAATCAGTGCTGTGAAGGGAAAGAATGGGTGCCAGGAAAGAAAAGAAAACGTACTGGGTGGGGAACCTGGGCAGCCTCGGGGCCACATGCGGCCACTCGGATCCTTGAGTGAGGCCTTTTGGCTGGACCCAAATTTTACAGAACAAATCCTTTTAACAAAGGGATTAGTTCTGCGAAGTTTGGATGCGGTCGAGGAACCACGCTTGGAGGGCCACGTGTGGCCTTGAGGCCGCAGGTTCCCCACCCCTTATTAGGTGACGTTTTAAGCTAACGTCTGTTAACGTGAGGAGCCAGCCATGTGAGAGCGGGAGGAGGGGACACTCGGGCTGAGGGGACGGTGAGGAAGTGGAGGAACAGATGACGTCCCACCAGCTTGGAAGGGCAGCAGGTCCATCTTCCTCCCAGCCGGGCTTCCCTCCTTGGAGCTCATCAAATACTCAGTGAATTCATAGGGACCCATGACACGGTCCCGTCTGTGCAGACGTGGTGATGAGAGAGGACTCCAGTTTGCTATCAGGAATTGAAAGATTCAGGGAGAAGACAGTGCGGGCAATCACAGAGGACGGGGACACGCAAGGATGCTGCGTGGCAGGGCCCAGGCACGGCAGAATTCTGCGGCGTCGTAGGAGCAATCATGTCATGTTTCCTGGTGTACATTTGGTAGGCAAAGCAGAGAAAGAGAGAGAGAGAAACATTTATAAAATGGAATTATAGTAAACCAGATAACAGGAAATTGCATGTGTGATTTTTCTCCAAGTCAAAATTCCGTTTATCTACTTGCAGTTCTGGGTCCTGACGTCAGACTTGGTCGGCACTTGACCAGAAGGGCCAAGCCCAAGCGCCTTTCAGGCAGGGCAGTGGGGAATGGGGAGCCCTCTGCGGGAAGGCAGGGGCCTTGGTCCCTGTGTCACCAGCAGGAGCTGACCCTGGGCTTGGCGTGAAGGCCCAGGCAGGACAGGAGGTGTCGGAGCGACAGAAGCCAGCCTCCAGCCCCCTCTGCCTTCCTGGCGAGAGCTTGGGAGCTCTCGTTCCACCCCGCTCTGTTCTTGCTCTCTCCTCCACCCGATCTCGGTTCTCTGGTCAACACGCCCCACTGCACCTCAGACCTCTTTGCCAGATGCTTCCTTGAACCTGACTTCCCCTTGAGGTCACCATTACCCAGTGGCCCTCTCCAGTGCTAGCAGCTCATTTCTCCACACCCGATGAAATTGACCCTCGAGAGCACCCACGTGCGCGCTCCTTCCCCTCTGACCTGCTGTTTGCAGCTCTGCCACTTTCCACCCGCCCCACCCCTGGCATGGGGCCCTTCCTCTCTCTACTCCAAGTCTTGCCATCCCCTTGCTGCTCACACCTGGACCTTCTAGCTTCCTTGCAGTGCGCTCCGCCCTGGCTGCAGCTGGACCTGTCACACAGCCCCTCTGAGATCTCAGCTCCACCCCGCCGCTCCCACTCCCCACACTGTCCTGGAGCTCTGCTTGCCCCATCGCCCCCTGCTCCCCTCACCGCTCCCCCAGCCCACGCCCCTTGGCTGACGCCTCGGCCTTTCTTCAACAACACCCTGGGCTCCTCGGCCTGTTGTCCTCTCTGCTCTCCAAACCCAGCCCCACCCCTCAGTCAGTCCCGCTGCCCTTTCTCCACTTCCGCAGGAAAAGTCACACAGCCCTGCTCAGTATGTCCCTACAGATGAGCCATCCCCACCCTTGGTGGGCACAGAGGTGCACGGCAATCCGTCTAGCCATGACTTCTCTTCTCCAGAGCAGCCGTTTCAGACATTCTTGTTAACATCAAATCTTTTTCCCATGACAGGCCCCTCCCCTTGGGCATAGACCATGACTTCCTCCTCCTCTTCGCAGAGAATAGAGCCTGTGTCATCACAGGACCTCCCTCGGCCTCTTGCCATCCAGCCAAAAAACTCAGTGCCACCCACTTCCGTCTTTACTCCTGTCACGAGGGAAGGAGGGTCCCTGCTGGTCTCTTAGGCTAGCCCTCCGGCGTGCTCGGGTCCCATGCCCCTGCCTTCCCTGGGAACTCGTGCTCAGAATGGAGGAAATTCCCCATTTCTCCTCCATATCTTCAGTTAACCCTTCAGTACCCCTCATCTTTCTGCTTGTCTATCTATTTATCTGTCTCCACCCCCTTTGTTCTTCTCTAGCATTTAAATGTGGTCAAGTTTCTTCCTTCTTAAAACTATTTTAACCAACCCCCCCAGCCATACCCCTCATGAGATGCAGCCCGATTTCTCTCTCCCCCCTCACTGCCGAGAAATGCTTGTTTTCAAAGTCATCTGCTCGTCCTGCATCGTCCTCCTCCTCCGCCGTTGGGTGTTGTCCCTGTCGTTCCACTCAGTCTACTCCTGCCAGTATCAACAGTGACCTCCTTTCGCTAACCTGCTTTTCCATCCTCTCGAAACTTCCCTGCAGCGTTGGAGGCTGTTGATTTCCTTCCTGAACCTCATTCTTCCCTGAGCTTCTGTGACCCCGCTCTCCTCGGGATTTAGTCTAGCCTTCTGCTGGTCCCTACGATGTCTGCAACAGTCCTGTCCTAGACTGACATCTCTTCTCCTCTTCTTGGGTGGTCTCCTCCTTCTCATGGCCTCTTTTGCCACCTGTGAGCTGACTTTCTAGATCAGACTTCTCTCCTGAACTTCAGACCCATATAGCCACTTTCTACTGGGCAACTCCACTCTGAGATCCCACCAGCACCTCCAAACACAGCACACCCTACCGATGACCCTCCTTTCAGACCTGTGCCACCTCCTGCACTCCTGGCTCAGGAAAGCTCACCCAGTGCCCAGGCCAAGGCCTCCAGGCATTGTAGACCCCTGTCCCTCCTTTGCCCCATGGCCTTACTCTTGGTATGGCCTGTGGCTTCTTCCTGCTGTAGACCTCCCATCCCCTCTGCCTGTGCCCAGTCCAGGACACCATTAAACATCTCCTGGATTATCATGAGCCTCCCACCGGAATGGAGGCTCCATGGAGGAAGGGCTGCTGTCTGCCTTGGTCTCCATCGTGCCCCCATGCCCAGCACACACACTAAGTAGATCCTCAAATGTTTGTTGAGTGAATAAATGATCGCCCTGCCTCCAGCTAACTGCCCCCAGACCATTCTCCAGACAGCAGTCAGAGGGATCTTTCTCAAATACAAAATCTTAAATGCTAAATAGAATGGAGCCCTTTACTGACTCCCCTTCACCTACTACCGCAAGTCCAGCCTCCCAAGCAGATTGCAAGGCCCTTTTGTGGGGGGCCCTGCCCACTCGTGCCTTTTCCAGCCTTGTCTCTTCTCACCTTGTGGAAAGGGCTTGTGCTTGTAGAAGGCAGGCATGGCACAGGGGTTGAGAGCCCTGGAGCCACACAGCCCGAATGTGGATCTCAGATCTGCTTCCTAGCTCTGAGGCCTTGCATGATGACATGATATCTCTGTGCCTCAGTTTTCTCACTTTCAAAATGGGGGTTACTGTGAGGGTGAAATGAGTCAATCAATGTAAAGTGTTCAGAGTGGCCACCAGCACATAATAATCAGTGCAAGAGTTACTGGTTATATAATTGAAAGTTAGTTGTGATAATAACTGTTAGGTAGTTATTGTCACTGCTAGACTGCAGTCCTACAAATAGTTTCTCATCCTGAACTTGGCACCGGTTCTTCCCTCCACCTGGAGGGCCCTTCCTCTCCCCTCTCGCCTGCTATTCCCTTCACTTGCTGGCTCCTCTGCCACCTTCAGGCCTCAGCTTAGACATCACCTCCTCCAAGAAGTCTTCCCTGACCCAGGGCTGGGATAGGGTGAGGTGAGCAAGGCACTTACAGGGCCAAAATTTAAGGGGAGGGAGGTACAAAATATTCAGTAATTAAGATAAATAATATTTTAATGCAATTTTTAAAAAATAAATATTAATGCAAAATACCCATGATAAAAACAAATCAATGTTTTAATTAAAGACAGGCTCCGACAGGGCTGGGACTGGGGTGACACAACTGGCGTTAGGTCATCCTCAAGTGGAGGGTCGGATCTAGGCTTACGTTAAATGTTGCTATTTTTCTTTATTGTGGATTGGATTTATGGCATTCATTGTGATTTTATTTAAAAAATTGCACTAAGATGCCATTTGTCTTGAATACTGAGTTTTTGGTGCCCCTGAAATTTTGTACATGAGGCCAGTGCCCTATTCCAGGCCCGATCCCCCAAGATTGAGTTTGGTGCTTCTCCTGTGTGTTTCCATAGCATGAATCACCTGTGTCATAAATACCTGTTCCTTGTCTGTTCACTCCTTGAGAGCAGAGACCATGTCCAGGTCTCAAGTGTCTAGCCCCAGGACCGGCACCCAGTAGGTGCTTACTGTATGCTCACGATTGCACTGATGGCAGGAGAAATTGGGTGGGTGTGGGCATGTGCACAGGACAGTGCCTACACAGCAGGAGGGTTGCCAGGGAGCTTCCTTCCTGCCCTAAGGATGCTTGGTCTCTTGAGTGCAGGCAGATGCACACCACGTGTGTATCTTCTACAGCACGGTGGGGCCTTGCTAGGAAACCTGAAATCCTGATCCTGTTCCTGGCAGCAGAATCTGGCTCTGTCTTCAAATGTCGGGAACTTTCACCAGGTCTCAGAACGACTGCAGTGACAGCCCTCACATCCCAGGGTCTTGCATCCCAGGGGGCGTGTCTGGGACATCTGGAAGGAGGGTTCTGCTGCTTACCTTCCCAGGTCAACTTGTCAAAGGGGCCCCTCTTCCTTTCCTTCAGATGCCCTGGAACTCTGGGACCTGGAGCACAGGGGCCACCTTCCCTGGAAGGCCTCAGAGTAGCCTTCCCCACCTGGGCAGGAGCAAAGCCAGCTTCAAAGGGGGTTCAGATGTGTTTCCAGTGGGTGTGTGCAGAGGGCGAAGGGGATGTGAGAGGTGGGAGGTGGGCTGGCTTGCACTTGGGATTCCTCGGACCTGGCGTGTGGTCACACAGACCCCCCACTAGAGGACCCTGATGTTTGACACACACACGCACATGCAATCCCAGTATACAACGCCTTCTCTTGGCAGCTCTCAGCAGAGGGCTGGCACCCTAGTTTTGGGGTTAACATGAATGCAACAGTCAAGAGCCCATCTGTATATGACAGTGCCTAGGGCTGGCACAGGCCACCCTAATCAGCCCGCAGACGCCCGGCAGTCATGGTAAGAAAGCTTTTGCAGAATCACCTGTAACAGGGTCACACACACCAACTTCCAGGACCATGGCTCCTGACAGCTCATAATGGTGTCTACAGGAAAGGCAGGGCTCATTTGTCCTGAGAACCCTGGGAAGGTGTCCAAAAACTCCCCTGATGACTGCAGGCCCCTCTCTCCCAAGTCACAGGGCTGTCACAGTCCTCACCTCACAGTCTGGCACTTCCTTCATGACTTCCTGTCTTTCCTGCAAGACACCTTCTTCCCTGGGAACATATTGCCTCTCCTTCCCCTCCTCCTCCTCTTCCTCCCTCCACTTCCCTACCTCCTTCGTCCCTCACCCACTAAGCACAGCATGGGTGGAAGTGGGGGTGACTCTGGAGGAAACTCCAGGGACGTGGCCAGGACAGGCTCCTTTCCAGAAGCATCTGGGGCCCGGCTGACTCCCGTGAGGCAGCCAACCTGTCCTGCCCACTGAGTGCAGGCCCCTGAGCCGGCTCAGAGAACCCACTCCACATCTGACTCACCGCTGTTGACTCAAGTGAACTTTAGACGCATACTTCATGAGTCATTTATTTCATTTTACCTGTTAACATCTTAAGTCGAATTAAAAAAATCCTCATGAAAGTGCTTCCACATCAGAAGACAGTGAACGTTTATTCTCACTGAATCTCCGGTTTGGGACAAAGGCAGGCAGAGAGAACTGGCTGCCTTGTCTTGTGCTCACCTTTGCTACCCAGGAATGGAGCGTACTTACGCTCTCTCAGGAGTCCAGATTGGTAACCCCGATGCAGGGCCAAGTTCAGTAAGGAAGTCTCCAAACTTTGGGACTTGTTAGCTCCTGTGACAGAGAACCCACAAAATATGCAGACTCACCTTCCGGAATGAAAATACCCAAGCAGCTAGAGCACTTTATGTGGGCTCAGAGTCCCAGGCGTTGGATAACTGCCAGGCCCGTTCATCGCAGGTGCTGTGTTGAAACAGGACATTGCAGGATTTCTCATGAATCTCATCCCTTCTAAGAACATTAGTCCTACCTGGATCACTCTGAACTCTGAGCACTGCCTCCTGGAAGAAAGGCAGCAGAGCGTGTCATGTGGACCTCCAGCTCCAATAAAGTCACCTTTTGTCTCTGTTTTCTCATCTTCCTGTCTTTCAGAGATCGAGCAGGGCAGTTGCGGTGACCCTGGCATACCTGCCTATGGCCAGAGGGAAGGCTCCTGGTTTCGCCACGGTGACACGCTCAAGTTTGAGTGCCAGCCTGCCTTTGAGCTGGTGGGGCAGAAGGCAATCACGTGCCAAAAGAATAACCAGTGGTCGGCTAAGAAGCCAGGCTGCGTGTGTAAGTGAGCAGGGACGAGGCCGCGACAGGGTCCTCACCGACAGGCAGGGGCCCATTTCCTAGCCCGTCCAGGGGCCCCACCCCCGGGAACCTTGCAGGTTGTGACAGCCACTTCCCTCTGGCTGGTTTCTTCTATGCCTTGGGATGTTGCTAGTTGGATCCTCATTTCCAGCAATAATGTAGACCATGGCACTGAGAATAATTGCTGTTGACATTTGGGGACCTTCTTCAATGCCGTCTTACCCTCCCTGGTGATCCTTACAAGCAAGATAGATACCATTGGGGCTTGGCCCAACAGGCTCAGACCCAGACGCTTCCTGCTACCCTCACTGCAGCCACTGACACCGTACAATCAGGGTGGAAGGGACGGCACGTTTGTGAGATTGTGGACTCTGTACCAGCCTCTGGGTACCCTGGGAAACCATGGCCTTGCCAGATATAAAGTTTCCTAAAATCACTTCCTCTTGTATTGGATTTAGGGAGGGGTGGAGGATCAAGCTATCTTTGGATTCTAGATCTTTTGGGGAAGGGGTTGGAGGTGAGTGGTGTGTTCTGTGGAGATAACAAGGAAGCCCTTCTTCCTTCCTCTGGGCTGGTCTGACCATACTCTGCGACGCAAATGATACCTTAAGTCTTCAGTCACGGTGGGATTGACAAGTGTGAGGGACTGTGTGTAGCCAAGTGAGGCCCAGGCACGGTCTGTGTTGGAAAACGAAAGGTTCCAGCTTCTCTGGGACATCACCCCTTCTCCTCCTAACCCTTGCCGCCCCACCTCCTCCATCTCTTTCCATTGGCTTCTCTCAAGGAAAGGCAAACAGCCTGATCCTTTGATCCTTCACCTACCCTGGTGGGCTACTCAGAGCCTCTGAGTTCTGCATGTTAGAGAATGATGGTCCCTGGGGGCTGGGGGAGGACTAGCCTGGTAGACCATCAAGGTCTTTGTGATGACTGAGAGTTTGTGAGTTGGTTCATACCACAGTGATTATATCTTTCAAATGATAAAAAAAAAAAAAACCTCTTTGTCTAACAAAGCATTTTTGATGACTTTTGAGTTTATTTATATAAAAATTCTTCAGAGGTTTAAAGATCAAATCACTCTTAGATACACATTGAACAAATCACCCTTATTGAAAAAAGAATTAAATTGCATGACATCTGCCCATCTCTGCTCCCCAGTGTGGTTAGAATATAGAGCCCAACAGCATTAGCCTCTTAGCACAGTGGGACTGTGGGCCAGGAGAAGCAGCTCAGGGCAAGCCGGCACAGAGGTTCTGACCGCTGCAGAGACCAAGGCCAGGTGGAAGTGCACAGGGCAGGGCCCTGCAGAGGTAGGCTGGGGGCAGGGCCTGAGAAGATAAAGGCACAGGCTGTGGGAGCCCTAGGTACCGTGGGGGCTTAATCTCTGAAATCCGTCTATATAAAACAAGACAGGGAGAAATGGAAGAGGATGGAGCTTTGGGGGCAGACAGCTAGTAAGACTAAAGTGGGAAGTAGAGCCAGCCAGCTCCTTGGGACCAGGATAAGGTTCCCCACCACATAAGTTGAGCGATGTAGGTGACAGAATGCTACGTGAGGGGCTATCACTTGAGTCCTCCAAAAATTCATTGGACCCTTTGGCTCTGAGGAGTGGTTTTAGACTATCTTTCTAAAACCTTCTGTAAGGGCGGGGGACCTTGAAGTGCTGCTCAGTGGGCCCCATTCCCACGAACAGGGCTGGCAGCCTCCAGTGAGCTGGGCATTGCTTGCAAACAGCTGTGAAGAAAAGAGGACAGAGCTGTCCCCGCAAGTACGGATCGGTGCTCCCTGTGGTTTAAAGCAAGGACAAGGGGCCTGAGGCTCACCCATGAGAACTGTGAAGCAGGCACTCTGGGGAGCCAACATGGCATTTCTTCTTCTACATGATTCTGGGATGCAGGAAGATGACATCCCCAGGCACTTACATCACTCAAGTTTGTCTGGACATTCAAATGTGACAGAACGCAGCTTGAGTCTCAGGGACACTGGCTTCAGTGGCGGAGGCCATGAGGAGCCCACTGGCCATGCTTTTGCACTACTTAGCAAGGTCACATTTGCATTTCATGCAGGCAAGGGACTGCCACTTGTCCACTCTCTACTGAGCACCCGGCCCCTATGCTGGTGCTTTTACAGGTCCTGAGCTTTGCCCTCCAGGAGCCCACAGTCTAATTGGGAGTGAAAGGATGGAGATAAGAAAGCCCTGGTGCACTGACATTACTTTGGATTCAAAATCTGGAGACCTGATTCTTAGCCCCAGCTCAGCTTATGACCACCAAGGCTAAGGCATCTCCTCTGCCTCTCTGGATTTTTTTTTTTTAAAGATAAAGTCTCACTCTGTCACCTAGGTCAGTGCAGTGGTGTCATCATAGCTCACTGTAACCTTGAACTCTTGGGCTCAAGTGATCCTCCTCCCTCAGCCTCCCAAGTAGCTGAGACCATAGGCCCACACTCACATACCTGGCTAATTCTTATTTTGCTTTTGTAGAGGCAGGGTCTTGCTATGTTGCCCAGGCTGGTCTCAAACTCCTGTTCTGGATTTTCATTTACTGATCTATCCAAAAGGGTAGCACTCCATTCTGGCTCCAAAAATTCTAAGCCTCCTTGATCATATTTATTAAAAAAGGTCACTATGGCATGAGCAGTACTTCCATTTTCCACAATTAATGCTTGGAAACTACTTCTAAAGTGGATCATTACAGAGCAGGTCATATTTGATTAAGGGACAATGTTAAACTTTATCATTATACTCCTGACTCTAGATCAAATATATCATGGTGTATGACCAATGGAAAAGGGACAACATTTATAAATGTCTACAAAAACATAAAATATTAAGGTTTACCTCTCTGTTTTTAAAATGTTCATAAATATACATACAAAAGCTCCTCTAGCAAAAGTCAGTATAAGTGTTCTAAATTTCCCAACACATTAGTCACAATAAATATTAATGTAATACTTAGCAAACAAACTGCTCTTTCCTTATTAGAAGTTAAAAGGGGACTGGGGAAATTATTTTGATGGCTCAAATTCCTTTGAACAATTGAAGAAATGCAAAGCCGTGCATTGTTCTTCTCTTGAAACATTTTCTTCAAAACAGTTCCTTACTTAAGGAATTACCCTGCCAAGGCTACACAAATACACTCTTCTTTCATGTTCCAAAACATTCTCTGTAGCAAGCAGAGACTTCGGAATCATTTCGTTGGCTTGTGAGTGTCCTCATAGTAGTAGGTGCTCAATAGACAGTCTTTTTTATTTAGGTTTTTAAGATGATGATGTATCTCACAGTGAAAAGCATTTTGAAAGAAAAGATGGAGCCAGCTTCTTTCCTCCTACTCTCTGGTCCTCCTTTGGTAATTCACATCTCCAGGGACCAATGCTCAGAATCAATGGCAAGTATTGCCACTTTCCATCCATTTGGCAGTAGTTGCCAAGCACTACGCATTGGATTCAGAGCTGTTCGGTCTCTGCCTAGGAAAAGTGCTCACGCCGGCTGTCCTGGTCAAAGGAAGCTTTGGCCAGGTTGCACATACCCCTTACCTTCCAGAAGCTCTTCCCGTTCCTTACCCGCTTCCTTGCAAAAGCATGGTGAGCCTTTCCCATACAACCATATCCCGTTATCCCTCCCCTACAAGAGATACAATGGGAAGGAAGATACAAATAACTCTGATGGTGGTTTGCACAATACTTGATGCTTTGTTGACAGGCTAACAGAATACTTCACACTTCGTAAGGAAGCCAGAAAACCAATTATCAGTCCATTAGCAGCCACTTTCAAAAGAAGTTTCAAAACAGCCTTCACCAGAGATGTGCGCCAAGGCTGCAGGGATGCATGCCTGCCTTTACCATCTTGCAAACCACCATAGAAGGTGTGAATCCTAGTTGCTCAGTTCTTAATGTGTGTGGCATATGCGTGGAATGTGAAGGCAGGGCCTGCTGGGATGTATACAGTTGAAGTTACAAATCAGCAGTCTTATCTCCAGAGGTCATGGAAGGAAGGATGGAGCCTTGGGTGCATAAAGAAAATGTCCCAGAGGATACAGGGCTTGAGCTGCTCTTTACAGTGCTGGGGGCAAAGGAGGACGTTCTAGACAGGGATGCTATGGGAAATCGCCCTCTCCTAGTATCTTCCTGTCCTTGCCCTCTGCATTCCTCCCCACCTCTCCCACCTTCTACTCTGGCCACACATGCACATGTACACACACACACACACACACACACACACACATTTCTAAAAGACAGAGGAATGAATTGGGTCACAGGGTCCTCAGGAAACTGACCTCTCCCATTGGCCATCACTCTAGGGCAGAGTTTCTCAACCTCAGCGCTATTGCTATTTCGGCCCAGACAAGTCTTTCTGTGTGGGGCAGGCTTGTGCATCGTAGGATATTTAACGGCATCCCTGTACTCTGTCCGCCGAATGCCAGTAGCACCCACCCCACACAACAGTTGTGACAACCAAAAATGTCTCTAGACATTGCCAAATATTCTCTAGGAGGGAAACATCCCATATTAAGAACTGCTGGGCTAGGATAACCTGGTCTTGTCAAATTCCAAACAGGAGGGATCCTGTGGATTTGCATTCTAAGTGAGGCCACTATTAAAGTCTATAGCATTACGGTAGTGAGAACGCAAGGGGTAGAGGACGCTGACGTTTAGGAAATGTCTTATGTCATTGGGAAGATATGCATCTCCCCTAAAATTCTGTCAAGTATTTATTCTCTCAATTTATAGGTGAAAACAAAGTCCAAAGAAATAAGGTAGCTAACGCAAAGGCTATAGAACTGTTAAATGATGGGCTAGAATTTGAACTATTAATTGACAGAGCAGCAATTTGAACCCAGCTTCCTACTCCAAGCCCTGCATTCTCTCTGTTGTACCAGATTTCCAGAATCCAAGGGGTCCTTTAAAGAAGTGATAACAAATAAGCCTAGGACAAAAATACCAGCCCAGAGTACAGAAGCAAACTGTTGACTGAGTTACTCCCATGAAGTAACAGAAGTCAGCAGGAGTTAGATAAGTTCATGAAGGATAGATCTATGACCCTTATTGGAACTGATGTTGTATATCAATGTGCAATATGTTGGAATTGAAACTTTTTCCTAATCTTTACTTTTTCTCTTTTCTTCTACCCATCCATATATCTATCCATCTTGACTTACTGAGCACCTACTACGTACAGTCAGCTGCATAAGAGGGTATGGCTGTTCCTGGTCAAGTTCTAAACTGCAAAGCCTCTGGGGACAATCCTGCTCAGGTTGAAGGGGCAAACTCTTAGCATCATGCCCTATATAAAGTACTAGAACTCTACTTCAAGGAGTATCTGGAGCTCTTAGCTCAAGCTGATACTCAACACAGGCTTTTGGTTGGGTATTTTAAATGTTTAAATTAATGCAATGGTTTAAACAAATTAAAAAGTTTAAGTAAATGAAATGCTCTTATTCTCCCTCCCTTAACCGAAACTGGTTTCAAATTTGGCCACTCTTTTTTGATTCTTACTCATCTACGCACATATTTCATGTGGTCTTAATCAAAGTGAACCTAACATTTTGCATTCCGTGTTTTAAAGTCCGTGTTATGGTGTGTATCTTACCGTGTTGCTACATATCTTTCATAGTTATCCTTCTTAAGATCTATGGGGTATTCTGTCTCGTGAATGGACCATGACTTATTCAATCAATTATGTTCAATTATGTTTTATATAAGGCTGTAATGAACATCCTCATGCATGTGGCTTTTGATTCTTCTCTTTAATTATTTCCTTAGGATAAATTTCCAGGAGTGATGTTGTCGGGCCGGAGCATGAACATTTTTATAACTCTTGATGTTTACTGTTACAGGGCTCCCCTGAAATGTACCAGTCCATAATGCCAGTAGCAAAAGCTTTAAGATTAAGATGCATGCAATGTGTTGTCTTCCCATCCAAAATCGCGGCACGTCTCTCTTTTATGTTTGTCCTCTTTCACTTTTCTAAAGATAACAACTTTGTGATTTTCTTCGTCTAGGTCACATATCTTGCTTGTAACCTTTACCAGCTTCACTAAACCTCAAGTATTTGTATGGCCTTTTAAAAATTGCTAATTTAACAAGTATAAGTTGAATATATCCTTATAGCACACCCTTGCTTACTGCTGTAAAGTGCCAAACGTTATAAGTGTTGCGAATCCGGAGATGAACTGGGCACAGTCCTTGACCTCAAGGAGCTGTCTCCATGTGGTCCCTTGTGGTTTACAATTTAGTTTTTCAATGAGTAAGCACTGGTGACACAGATGCGTTTAGGTCCATTCTTTTATTGAACATATATTTCTTGAGCGCCTGCAACGTGGCAGGCATCATAGTGGATGCTGGACAAAAAAAGCAACAGCCCCTGTTTTCATAGAGCATAGACTTGATGTCATCTCTGTTAGAATAGTTGGGAGGACAGAGTTGGGGCCCTGTGGAAAAGGAGACATCCAAGTTGGCAGCGGTGGGTTCTGGGAAAAGCCATTGGTCTTGGGCCAATGCAAAAGGGAGATGTTCTGTGGATACACTGATGAGCGTGTGCACCCACACACATACACACGCATGCATGTCACACACACCCACTGCCGGTCTGGGTACTTGGGTTTGCAGTAGTTTCTAAAGGGGTTGGCTTTAAAAACTTGTAGAGGGGCTCTAAAGGGCTTCTAAAGGAGTTGCTGCCAAATGGATGTGAGTGAAGAAGGGAAGGAGGGCCCATGGGAGCAGAGTCCAGAGCAAGACTGCTGGGACGCCGCAGGCCAGAGGCATGTCCCTGCTGCAGCAGGAGATAGGAGAGAGGGGTCAGGAGGGCTGCCAGGATTTCCATCACAGGACACCAGATGGGGACGTCAGTCTTGGCCTTTCTCCAGCCAAGCTGGGTCCAGCCCTGCCTAGCAGGGATGTGGAGCAGTTGCTGTTTGAATCCCTGTATAGGGACTATCTGTACTGGCTCGTGGCTGCTGGACTAGGGTGTTGGTATTTTCATTTGAAGGCACTCTTCCCATATTGTGGCTAGAAACTCTTAATGGCATTTGATATACATATTTTCCCAATCTCATTTTTCTTTTTTTTTTTTTGTTTTTGCTTTGCTATTTTTCATTGTATAGCTGTTTTAAACATTTTTATATAGACAAACCTCTCAATATTTGTGGTTTCTCTTCAAAGCTGACAAAGTTATCATTCTGCCACAGATCTGAGAAACAGTCTGTTCTATTTTTGGTTATTTGTCAGTAATTTGATTTTTTTTTAAATATAATTTGTTGATCCATCTGGCGTTTATTTAGATGAATGTATAACATTGTCCAAACTATTATGCAGTTTTCCAACACAATTTATTAAGTAATTCATTTCCCTTTTGATTTGAGGGAAATGAATTGTTTTATTACATACCGAATCCTCAGATGTAGTTAAGTCTGTTTCTTGAGTCAGCCACTCTGTTCTGCCACTCTATTTCTATCTCAGCACCGGCATTGAATAATTTTAATTGTTGTTTTATAATATGTTCTAATATCTGGCAGAGCTAGAAACAACTCCTTCCTCTTAATTATTTTCTCTTTCAGAATGTTCATTGTTATTCTCATCTGTTTGTTGTTCAAGATTAATTTTAGAATCATTTTGTCGGGTGAAAAAAAAATCCCATTGGGACTTTGTATGTGAGCTCTTGTTAAACTATAAATTAACTTGAAGAAAATGGGAATTTTTATAAGGCACAGCCTTCATATCCAGATACATGGCATATCTCTCTTTTTGTTCATCTACTTTCATTTTTCTAAATACAACAGCTCTATGCTTTTTTTCCAGATAGGTCACATACATTGTTTGTTACCTTTATTCTTAAATAGGCAAGTACTTGTTCCGCTTCCCTCCCACCTTGACCTCAGCACCGTGCATAGGTGAAGTATGTCCCTGCTTCCCCCCATCCCCATGGCTGAACCCTGGTATTCTCTGTAAACATATAATCCCAGATTTCCCAGGACAAGTGCAATTTCAAACATCATTTCCTTTGGCTCAGAAAATATGATCACAATAGCAAGAGCCCTTGGAAATTGCCTTTTTCAAATGTTCAGAGCCGGAGGTGGGATCAGCAAAGGTTGGAAAGCGTCAGCCTGAGTGTGGGGGATGATATTCCTGGGAACTGTTTATGTCAGGCCATGGACCGTGATAAGGTCTGTGAGAGTGTCCTCTGCTTGGTGTGGCGTTCTCCTCATTTCTCTAGGCTTCCTTCGGGGTCTCATTGACCCACAAATGGCCTCGAGAATTAAGCAGGGAACTTGGCAGTTTCAGGGCCCCCTCCCTCTGTTGCCCAGTCAAGAACCGGGACACTGAAAACGTGTGGTCTCACTGTGCTAGTGATGTGCTGAGGTGAGGTGGCATGCTCTGCAGATGGGCTCCCGGTGACGCAAAGGGTGGCTGCCTGGAGTGGCAAGTCCATGGTGGTAGCAGGAGGTGAGGAGGATCTGTCTCTGCTCCTACACTGGAAAGTGGGCACCAAAGTCATGGCTGTGAAGCTCTGTGGGGCTACAGGGGCAGCCTGGGAAGGATAAGCCAAAGTGGAAGGAGTTTGGGACTGGAAAAACTGGACTGGATGAAGGGATGGCTCCCCAAGGAGGCTACCAGCATTTCCTTCCACAATGTCCAAGGATGTAGAGTCAACACTTCCTACCAGGCCAGTGTGGGTCACATACATCACTTGTTACCTTTCTATTTAAATAGGCAGATACTTTATAGGAGAAAGAGATGTCTTTGGTGGCCCTGCCCAGTCTAAAATGGACCGAAACCCAGCTAATCCTTAGAATCATTTAAAGGTCTTTTAAAATACACAATTCCTGGCCTCATCCCCAGAAATTCCAACTCAGTAGGTCCAGGATGGGGCCTAGGAATTGTAGTTCTGAACCCCTTCTAAGTGATCTAGATAGTAGGCCATATTTCTGAGCTCTAGTATGGAACACCTACTTTATGCCAGTTGCTTGGGGGTGGGGTTGTCATTTCTGCAAAGTTTGGTTTCTTGATGAGATGGCAGCCTCATGATGCATGTGGTAATATGTTGTAGTCATATGTCAGTGCTGCAAGGCTGGCCAGGTTGTCACGATGATCATGGTTTCCTGGGATTCATGGAACGTTGACCTCCGTGTTGACATCCTAGCAAGAAATGGGATGCATGGTCCAATACTCTGACATTACTATTTGATGTTTTTCATTTAATGTAAATGCAGCGAAATGTGGAGGGGAGGGGCTACCATGTACTGGTCATTGTACTTAATGCTGGGCAAGTAACGGGGATGATTCTAACATGGTTCTTGCCCTCCAAGAGCTCATCGTTTAATGAATGAGATAAGCACATACTT